>CM059204.1:18842823-18941218 GCA_030347435.1 Clarias fuscus | reverse complement strand
AGGTAAAAAATGTTTTACTCTAGCTAAGAGCCTCATCACTGTACTGTGGACAAAAGTCTTCTGTAAATTGGCTTTAAGCTTTCATCCACTAGAAATTTCATCTCAAGTACTTTGCCTTGCATACTCCTCATATAAATGTATCTCTTATTATTAACACAATGTTTTTCCCCCATTATCTCTTCATTTAGCTAAAGCAAGCCTCTCAAAAAAGAGTAAGTTTGCATAATCTGTTTTGTTCTAACTTTATGTAAACTTAATATAACTATAAATGTCAGTTTGAATATTTGATTCCTATCGCTAATGTGTTAATGATGGTGGGATTTTCCTGTGACATTTATTATTTTATTTTTCTACTGATCATTGTAATGGATAGTAATAAAATGTATAAATAAATATAATGTAGAAAAGATTTGCATAGTCCACATTGAGAAACCGGGTATTTTGGTTGCGTAAACGCTAAGTGGCTAAAGATCTTTATAGAGAAAATACTAGCGCAGGAAGAGCTAATTGCCATCAATTACCATGTTCTTTCACTTGTATCAGATCTACATGAAAAATGAACAGGTATAATTTTGCTTTTACAATAAATGTTTTTTCAAATACAGTGGAACCGCGGATTGCGAGTAACGTGGTTTAAGAGAGCAAAGATTTTTAATACATTTTTAATCGGAAACCGAACAAGTATTAGTTTACGAGCGCCGAGTATCATGTATCATATGTATATGTATATATATATATATATATATGTGTGTGTATTTTTTGTGTGACAAAAGTAAAATGTAATGTTTTACTGACAGTCTTATTAAAAAAATAAAATAATGGCAATCAAGATGATAAGAAGAACATTTTATCATAATCACTTGTATCAGATCTAAATGAAAACTGATCTAATAGGTGTCATTTTGTTAGTGATTAGTTTAGCTGCATTTGTTATTTAGAAGTTCTTATCCACAACTTGGGTCAAATGCTGCTGAACTGTAATTGAACAGTACTTATCACAAGATGGATATTGGTCAGTTTACAGGCTCAGTGTAATGAATAAAACCCCAATGACCTCAAATATATATTATAAAGGAATTTTGTTTTAATTAGTACCATTTATCAATCCAATAATCTAGAAATAAGCACGCTTGTTTGTGAAAGAAGGCAGCTACATTTTGCTGTCTCATAAAATTCATAAAATAACCGTTAGTGTGTAAACTGTGCTTTCCTTACTTTTTCTTTTAAACAAATCACATTTCTCTTGTGTTTAGAACTTTACAGTATATGAAGTTCAGAGTACATAAACATTTAACCTTTCTTTCTTTCTTTCTTTCTTTCTTTCTTTCTGTTTAAAAGAAATAGGTTTGGCCAAAAGGATTAAAAATTGGTTTGGCTTTTGTAAGTAATTGAACATTATTCTTTCTAAAATACTTGTTGAACATGAGACTTTCTCTGTTAGATAGTGTATAAAAATACTAGTGCTAAGCCCATAAAAAAATCCTTCTGGATGCCTGGAGAACTGTTCCTCAAGACTACATAAAATACAAGGTCTAGCTCCTTTGAAGCAATATACAGGTAGTCCCTGACTTACGAATGTTCGAGATAAAAATTTATTTATAACTTATATTTTATGAATTCATGAATTTATCTTTCACGGTTCTACAAACATTCGTAAATGGAAACAAATCACGAAAGTAGCTCACGTGTATTGTACAAAAATAGACACTGCAGTGCACCAGATACAAATATTTACAATTATATACATTATTTTCAGTGTGTAAGCGAATGTATAAAATGTCGTAAGGTGTCTTATTGTATGCGTGCTTGTGTGACGGTGCAGGAGAAATGAATCCTGATGGTGAATAATGCTCATTTCGCAAAATTCATAGTTCAACTCAGTAAAACCTTGTATTGTGAGTAACTTGGTCTGCAAATGCTAATAAATTTAATAAATGTTTTAATAAATTTTAATTTGATAAACGAGTGAGGTATTCCATTACGATTAGTACATATACTCTGTATCTGCTGAGTGGCACGTGATCTCAACTGAGGCAATGGTTCTTCTGTTTATACCGTTTACTATAACATTGTGACCACATGTGTGCGTGTAAAGCATTATTTGTTTATTTTGTGAATTTCCATGAATTCCTCTAAAGGAGACAAAACATAACATAAGTGTCATTAGATAGGTTCCTTGTTAAAGTCACACAAAAATAAAAAGGTTCTAGTTAAGCCAACAGTGGTGATTATGTTAGTGTGTGTGTGTGTGTGTGTGTATGTGTGTGTGTGTGTGTGTGTGTGTGAAAGTTGTCCCATATAATAACCTCCCTCCTCTTCCTTCTCCCCTCTCCTCTCCCTCGTCTTCCTCACACCAGCTATTCTTTTCAAAAGTAAAGTGCCGTTTAATTTGCTTTATTTTGATTTTTACATTGTGGAACAAATAATTTGAGTTTCAAAAATGTCTTATATAAAGTGTATACATTTGTATACTTTGATATACGAGCGCTTTGGATTACACATACATTTTCTGGAACGAATTATGCTTATACTCCAAGACTCTTTACAGTGGAAAACAGCTCTGAGACAAAATGGTGTCCAGGATTCCTCTTACGATTTAAAAGCGCAGAGACAACACTTACATTTGACATGTGCGAATCATTTTCTTAGGCACAGTTATGTTTTTTGGTCACATGATGGCAGTGTGGGGAAGGGAGACAGAGATTTAGAGATAAGTGGATTAATATGCTTAACATTATATATTTATGTCAAAAGCGTAAAAGACTCTGACTTTGTCAGACTTAAGAACAAATCCGACATGCTCCTGGAACGAAACTCATCCGTAAGTCGAGGACTACCTGCAGTTGGTAATGAGGGGTAGCTCACGACTTTTCCACAGTACTATATAAAGCAGAGATAGGCTATTAAGATATCGGAATACTTAGCTTACAAAAGCTTACAATTTCCAATGTTTAATATGCCTTTAAGTCAAGATATGATATGGCAGGATAAAGCAGGATATTACCCACAACCTCATCAGAAAAAGATAATGTAATGCAAAGCAATTTTCTATAAAATAAAAATGTAGCAGTGTTTGATGGAAAAACACCTGTCCAACTCCTTTATCATGGGTGTAGGTTTATTACACTTTGGAGTTGAATGGGAGACAGTGGCACTTGAACACTGCACATAATTATGGAAAAATGGATTTCAGTTAATGTCAGAAAATATACTGTATAATGGATTGGACTTGCTTATCCAGCACATCTCATGGGTGCTTAGGTTGGGTTCTTGCCTGCTGGGCCCCATGCAAGGTGGGCAGTGCTGCACCGCATGTTCTGGTGCCTTTCTATTGTGACCTGCATTGTCCTATTTCATTGAGTTGTGCCACATTGGTGTTTCTGAGCAATCAGACAGAATGATCATCTCACCAATTTGATGGTGTTTATTTGGTGATCAGTGTTACTCACTTCATCTGGCAGTAGTCATACTGTTTTGGCTGATCAGTGTATATATAGGTAGATCTTGAATATGCTGTGTGTACATTTCAAAATTAGAAACATTTCACACTGAATAATGGATGCAAATTGGTTTGATTGATTAATTACTTAATTCCTCACGGGGTCTGTAAAGCATTTGTGAGCTGTAAAAAGGATGTTATTTACTGAGTAGTAAGTAAGTGCCTAAGAAAGCAGTTAGTAGTAGAAGTTCAACATGTAATAAGTAACTGTATTAATAATTTTATATTTTTAAAAGTTTAATCCAGAACTTTAATCAACAAAATATGTGAGCTGGCCAGGGTGCCTAAACTTAAACACAGAGCACTAATTAATGAGGAATAAGCCAGTTTATTTGCTTATTTGTTTGTGTATATTTGTTCTGTGTTTATGTATAATGTTTATGTATGCTTCAAGTGAGGTTTTTATTTCATACACAGTACATGAGTTACACTGTCAGAGTCGCCAGATAATGCCATGATGATAGGATGATCGTGCCTTTTGTAAATGGAATTGTTTGAGCTCAATTCTCAAATGCTTGTGGTAAAGCTTAATATTTTTTTATTTCTTTAGCTGACAGAAGCTCCAGCGTAAAACAAGGTAATGTTCAGCAGTGATTTTATAAGGGACACTTCTTGTGTGTGTGAATTCTGTATTGAATTGTATTTTATTGCTGTTTATTAGTTTGATCTATGTGTATATCTATACAGCTGTTTCTTTAGAAACTTCTGAGGTTTCAACGGACCCACTGTTGCAGATTGTCTCCCTCCAGGAAGCTGTGGGTTGCTGGCAAATGGAGTCTTCACTTGCAGAGGTGTTTGGAGTGACAAAAAAAGAGATGATTGAAAAGATTCCTGAACAGGTTAATACACATAAATTTCCCCCCAAAATAAAGGGAACACTTAAACAACACAATGTAACTCCAAGTCAGTCACACTTCTGTGAAATCAAACTGCCCACTTAGGAAGCAACACTGATTGACAATCAATTTCACATGCTGTTGTGCAAATGGAATAGACAACAGGTGGAAATTATAGGCAATAAGCAAGACACCCCCAATAATCAGAATCAGAAGAGTTTTATTGCCAAGTACGCTTGCACGTACAAGGACAAAACAAATAACAAAACAGCACGACACAAAACAGGAAAAAAATTAAAAATTAAAAATAAAATAGAAAATTACAACAAATTGAGTAGGATGGATTTTTTTGGGTTAACATCAAATGGTGTAGGGTGTGAGATACTTACAAATAAGTTAAATAAATATCTGTGGTATTGCACAGTATATTGCACAGTGGTGTTGCACATAATATTGCTCATATATTTAATGCACAGTGAGAAGAATGTTTTAGCTGTTCATGAGGTAAATTGCCAGGGGAAAAAACTGTTCTTGTGCCTGACTGTTCTGGTGTTCGATGCTCTGTATCGTCGGCCAGACGGCAAAAGTTCAAAGGGAAGGGGCCTTGGGTGTGAGGGGTCCAGAGTGATATTCCGAGCCCTTTTCTTCACTCTGGATATATACAGTTCTTGTAGTGTGGCTGAGCCAAACCAGACAGTTATTGAAGTGCACAGGACGGATTGAATGATGGCTGAGTAGAACTGTGTGAGCAGCTCCTGTAGGAGGTTGAATTTCTTCAGCTGGCGAAGGAAATGCAACCTCTGATGGGCCTTTTTAACAGTGGAGTCAATGTGAATGTCCCACTTCAGGTCCTGAGAGATGGTCGTGCCCAAGAACCGGAATGACTCCACTGCTGTCACAGTGCTGTTCATGATGTTGAGTGGGGGAAGTGCAGGTGGGTTTCTCCTGAAGTCCATGATCATCTCCACTGTCTTGAGCGTGTTCAGCTCCAGGTTGTTGTGACTGCACCAGCCAACCAGCTGCTCGACCTCCCTTCTGTATGCAGACTCATCACCGTCCTGGATGAGGTCGATGATTGTAGTGTCATCTGCAAATTTCAGGAGCTTGACAGTGGGGTCTGTAGAGGTGCAGTCATTGGTGTAGAGGCTGAAGAGCAATGGGGAGAGGACACATCCCTGAGGGGCTCCAGTGTTGGTGGTGTGGCTGTTGGACATGAAATCCCCCAGTCTCACTAGCTGCTGCCTGTCTGTCAGAAAGCTGGTGATCCAGTGGCAGACAGAGGTAGGAACAGAGAGCTGGATTAGTTTGGTCTGAAGCAGTGCAGGGATGATCGTATTAAATGCTGATGAAAAGTCTATGAACAAGTTTGTCCAGATGTTGAAGGATAAAGTGCAGTCCCATATTGACTGCATCATCCGCAGACCTGTTTGCTCTATAGGCAAACTGCAGGGGGTCCAATAAGGGACTAATGATGTCCTTCAGGTAGGCCAACACCAGTCTTTCAAATGACTTCATGACCACAGATGTTAGGGCAACTGGTCTGTAGTCATTAAGTCCTGTGATTTTAGTTTTTTTTTTTTTTAATGGCGACGATTGTGGAACGTTTAAAGCATGAAGGGACTTTACATAGTTTACATCTGTGTGAAGATGGGAGCCAGCTGGTCAGCACAGGATTTCAGACAGGCTGGTGTAACGCCGTCTGGACCTGGAGCCTTCCTTCTCTTTTGTTTCAGGAAGATCTGGCGAACATCTTTTTCACAGACCTGGAGTGCGGGGGTGGGGGGGGGGGGGTGGTCGTCAGAGGTGATAATGGTGGTGTGGAAAGATGATCAGGACAGGAGTGTGGTGTGAGACTGGGAGTTTCAAATCTACAATAGAACTCATTCAGGTCATCAACCAGTTGTTGATTGCCTACAGAGTTGGAGGATGGCGTCTTGTAGTTAGTGATGGTTTTCAGGCCTTTCCACACTGAAGCGTGGTTGTTTGCAGAAAACTGATTTTCCAGCTTTTTTTTTTTTTTTCAGTAGCTTCTCTAATCGCTCTAATAGCCCTTGTTAGTGTGTTCCTGGCCTGGTTGTACAAGATCCTGTCCCCACTCCTGTAGGCATCCTCTTTGGCCTGACGAAGCTGTCTGAGTTTTGCTGGCAGGAGACAGACCAGTACATCAGGAGACGTGGGGGAGGCCGTAGGAGGGCAACAATCCAGTAGCAGGACCACTACCTCTGACTTTGTGCAGGGAGGAACAGGAGGAGCACTGCCAGAGCACTGCAAAATGATCTCCAGCAGGCTACAAATGTACATGTACCTGCTTAAACGGTCAGAACCAGACTCCATGAGGGTCGTATGAGGGCCCGACGTCCACTGGTGGGGGTTCTGCTAACAGCCCAACACCGTGCAGGACGTTTGGCATTGGCCAGAGAACATCGCCACTGGCATCCTGTGCTATTCACAGATGAAAGCACTGTTCACACTGAGCACATGTGACAGATTTGACAGAGTCTGTAGGCGCCCTGGAGAACGGTTTGCTGCCTGCAACATGATCGGTTTGGCAGTGGGTCAGTAATGGTGTGGTGTGGTATTTTTTTTGGAGGACCGCATAGCCCTCCATGTGCTCGCCAGAAGTAGCCTGACTGCCATTATGTACCAAGATGAGCTCCTCAGACCGCTTTTGAGACCATATGCAAGTGCAGTTAATCTTGGGTTCTATCTAATGCAAGACAATGCTAGACCTCATGTGGCTGGAGTGTATCAGCAGTTCCTGCAAGACGAAGGCATTGATGCTATAGATTGGCCCGCCCTTTCTCCAGACCTGAATCCAGTTGAGCACATCTGGTACATCATGTTTCACTCCATCCACCAACACCACGTTGCACCAGGGACTGTCCAGGAGTTGGCGGATGCTTGAGTCCAGCTTCCAGGTCCTAAAGCAGCAAAACAGCCCCAGACCATCACACTACTACCACCATATTTTACTGTTGGTATGATGTTCTTTTTCTGAAATGCAGTGTGACTTTTATGCCTCACATAATAGGACACACACCTTCCAAAACTTTTGTCTTATCAGTCCGACTATTTTCCCAAAGGTCTTGGAGATCATCAAGACGTTTTCTGGCATATCTGAGACGAACCTTTATGCTTAGCAGTGGTTTTCATCTTGGAACTCTGCCATGCAAACCATTTTTACCCAGTCTCTTTCTTATGGTGGAGTCATGAACACTCACCTTAACCAAGGCAAGTGAGGCCTGCAGTTCTTTGGATGTTGTTGTGGGGTCTTTTGTGACGTCTTGGATGAGTTGTTGCTGCTGTCTTGGGGTAATGTTGGTCAGCTGGCCACTCCTAGGAAGGTTCTTAACTGTTCCATGTTTTTGCTATTTGTAGATAATGGCTCTCACTGTGGTTCGCAGTACTCCCAAATCTTTAGAAATGGCTTTATAACCTTTTCCAATATGATAGATCTCATTTATTTCCTTTCTCATTTGTTTTTGAATTTCTTTGGATCTCGGCATGATGTCTAGCTTTTGAGGATGTTTTGGTCTACCTCACTTTGTCAGGCAGGTGTTCTTCATTGCGAACAGGTGTGGCAGTAATCAGGCATGGGTGTGGCTAGAGAAATTGTATTCAGGTCTGATAAACCAGAGTTATGTTTTAACAGCCCAGTGTAAAACACTTTTTCACACAGGGCTATGTAGTTTTGGATTTTTTTTCCCTTAATAATAAAAACCTTCATTTAAAAACTGCATGGTGTGTTTACTTGTGTTATCTTTGACTAAGAAATCAGTAAGGGGGCAAACACTTTTTCACACACCTGTATAATCTTGCGTTCTGTATCATAAAAGTTTGGGTAAAGCATCTAGAAAGTACTGGTTCTGATGAATATTATATATTTATTTATCCAGCATGGATATGTATGTAAGTTTTCTGTTTGGTTTTGTGTGCAGGTGAAGCCAGATGTTTGGGCTACACTTCTGGCTCTGATTTGGTTACATGGCTTTAAGATCGATGCACAGATTGAGTGGCAATGTTTGGCCATGAAAGCAGTGGAATGGCTTCGCACTCAGAAAGGTCATCTTTACTTTTCAGTAATTTTTTTTTTTACTGGGAAATTAAGCATATTCAACACAACAACATATTTTTTACTGTTCAAAATATTCCAAACTTTATTTATTTATTTAATTAAATTATGGAAATGTCTAATCTGAACATTGATATGTTTAACACTAACAATTTAACGCTGTTATGCTGCCATCATGATGATGATGATGATGATGATGATCTTAGTGTGTGTGTGTGTGTGTTTCAGTGGTTAACCTCTCAGAGTGTGTGCGGGTAGGTAATTCTCTACTCGGCTGTCAGGTTAAAGAAGATGCTCTTGGGCTCTGAAGCTATCACCTTCTTACAGCATTGACACAGAAGCCTCGTCATCCTTACTTTTCTAATTCATAAAGGGCATGTAGAGAGTGAAGTATAGAGAGAAGGAGAGAGCTCATCTGAAATCTTGATACTCTGGAACACCAAGAAATGATTGATATATTTTAAAAATACACATTTGGAATATATTACATTTGGAATATTTAAAAATGGTCATTTTTCCTGGTTTTCCTTTCCAATTTATTTTTTCTTTATACTTTTTACTTTATTTAGAAGCAATTTGCTTCAATCATCAAACAAAGAGAACTGAGGGTAAGAAATAAGCTTACATAACAGAAAATAGACTCAGCATGTATAGTACCAGTCAAAAGTTTGGATACACCTTCTAATTCTTTTTTTTTGGTCATCTATTTTCTACATTCTACAATAATACTGGAGATTACAATACTATGAAATAACATGTACTAGGTAATTAAGTAACACAACATGTAATTAAGTGACAACAGTAAGTTGTTATTTTAAGACACGAAGGTCAGCTGTTCTGGAATAGGTATAATGACACTCACAACCAATAAAGAAAACCCACAACGCTAAACAAAGCAACCAAAGACCTTAAATAAGGTAACTACTGACCAGTATACACAAAACACACAAATCCAATCAAAACAGGAAATGCACTGACAAACTGGCAAAAAATGATGGTAATGGAAGACAATTAAAAGAAAAGTCTCACAAATACAAAAGTCTGAGAACTGAAACCTTGACACTGATGGGACTTGTGTCTTGTTTCGCTGAGCTTTTACTATATATATTTGCTTTAGATCTGTTATATCTGAAATATTGAATGTAAGATGAAAACAAACTAATTGTTTTAATTTTGTAATTGTGTCTAATTGTGTGTCCTCTTTTATAGCTAGTTGACACATGCTGTAGGTTGATAATCAACTTAATAGAACACATATCTATGTAATTTTGTTTGTAACATTCATTTATTCACTTTAAAGTGCAAGTCCTTTTTTTACATTATGTTTCTGGAATTCCCATGTGTGTATTAGCTCCCAACTCAAAGATTTAGATTATGTCCTAAAGACATAGGTGCAGCAGTTAAGATATTAGGATATCTGAGCATTTTTAATTATTATAAAAAATAAAAATAAAAAAGTTATTCATAATCCATTATGCAAGTTGAACCTTGGATTGTAAGCATAATTTGTTTCGGAAGCGTGCTTGTATATCAAAACACTTGTATTTTCCCTATGAGAAATCATGAAAACTCTGATTATTTGTTCCACAACCCAAAAAAATAAATATCCAAAAATAATTCATACAAAGTAAAAATAAGAATAAAACACTTTTTTTACCCCTGAAAAAAGTGCAGGTTCATTAAATCCCGAGAGAAAAGTGTTTCCTTGTGTGTGTGTGTGTGTGTGTGTGTGTGTGTGTGTGTGTGTGTGTGTGTGTGTGTGTGTGTGTGTGTGAAGCTAAAGTTACAGTGTAGCTCTCCCTCTCCTCTTATTTGAGAAGAGGGAGGGCTACTGTGTGGGACGACTTTCTCTCTCTCTCACACACACACACACACACACACACAATGGAAACACTGTTTTATTGGAAAACTTCTTTAACAAGGAATATTAACAAGGAACATCTCCATGGTTCAAGTGTCTCTAATCGCCACACACTAACGGAATCACTGATGTAAAGTAAAAATAAAACAAATTAACCCGCACATTACCTTCGAATCACAACAGAGCAGTGTTTCCAATTGAGTGTGTGTTTGTGTGTGTGTGTTTTTTGAATGGCATTGTATATACCAACATTTTTTTTTATGGATTGCTGCAGTCCATTCTGGTCCGCTGGGTTACCAGTTGGGTTCAGTAACTTCCAAAACCTTTTATGTCACTGGGAAAAACAATTATTTGGAGAAGATATCTCCCACTCCTCTACATGTTTTAAACCATTAACCTTTCAAAAGTGGCAGGGGCTCCAGCTATTCTTTCATTCTCTCATATTCATGGAAGCCAAGAAAAAATCTCGCCCTTTTGCATTTTCATGTGTTCTCTGGTGAGCTGTCACAGCAGTGACCCAAAAGCTGTGACCCCTCTCAATCTCTGGGGTGGCCACTCCCCTTTAGATATGAATATTGGAATTGATATTCGGCCTAATAAATATTATTACAGTAGCAGATTGCAGCAAGATGTTTATCCACAACATAAATTAATTTTTAAAAACTATTGATAAATATTCAAATTCAAAAGAGGTTTATTGGCATGAGATATATAAGTATATATTGCCACAGAAAATATGAAATAAAAGAAAAAAGATCTATTGATGGATATCTAGTAATCTATATGCAAATATATTGCGGTATTGGGGCACCTCAGTCATGTGTGTGTGTGTGTGTGTGCGCGCAATGTAGTTTGTTTAAGTAGCGTTTCTAAAGATATTGCATTGTGTGGTGTCATAAGCAGGTGCAGAAAACTGAGCAGATCTGACCATCCAAGCACATCCAGTTAATTACTGTACATCATCTCCCTCACTGGCCTTCCACCCCGAGCTCTCACAAGCTAATGGTTGTCTGGATAGGTAATATAAAGTAAACAATACAGGTAATCCCTTAGTTGGTCTCAACGGTTTCAATGAATCAGACCGGAAGAAAATGTCAGAAAATGGCTGTCCTGTAAAGCTTTCCTGATGGTGAATAATCCTAATTTTGGAAAATCCTCAACAAAGTTCACAGTCCAAAAAAGTGGAAACAGCTGACAGAAAGGCATCCGGGATTCCCCTCATGGCGCAGAGACAACACTGTTATATTTCACAAACTAGTAAAACCTTGGATTGCGAGTAACTTAGTTTGCAGTTAAAGTCAACATCTGTGTGTGTGAGAAAGGCGTCCTACACAATAACACAACCCCCTCCTCTTCTGTCATCTTCTTCACACACAGCCTGATTCTTTTTAAAGGTAAAGTGCAGGTCAATTAGTTTATTTTTCTCACTCACTCACTCATCATCTATACCGCTTAATTCTGTATTCAGGGTCACGGGGGCCCTGGAGCCTATCCCAGGAGACTTAGGGCACAAGGCGGGGTACACCCTGGACAGGGTGCCAATCCATCGCAGGGCACACACATATGCACACATTCACACACTCATTCACACATTACAGCCAATTTTGGAACGCCAGTTAACCTAATCTACATGTATTTGGACTGTGGGAGGAAACCCAACAAGCACGGGGAGAACATGCAAACTCCATGCACACAGAGACGGGAATTGAGTCTGGCCGGGAATCAAACCCGGACCCTGGAGGTGCAAGGCGACAGTGCTAACCACTACACCACCGTGCCTCCAGTTTATTTCTCTATTTTCAATTAATAATTTTAACATTAATATTTTTGGGTTGTTGAACAAATGAGTTTCAATTATTTCTTACAACATTTCACTGAGAGATTAATTTCCTTAGGTTTTTGCCACAGTGTTGGGAAATGGGACAGATTTAGTCAAGTGGATGTATGCTTTATATTGTATATTCGTGTCAAAGGCGTATAAGACTCATTTTGTCGGACTAAAGAACAAATCCGACTTACGAATGTGCTCCTGAAACAGAACTCGTTTGTAAGTAAGGGATAACATCATCATGACTAAGAGAACTATAATTATCTGATGTTGAATATAAAAAAAGAGAAGACAACTAAAGGATTAATCAGCTACCTTGTATGTGTGTATGCATGTCTGCACCCTCACAAGTGCTGCCAAGGACAGCATAAAATTTGTCTGTCATTTTGAGCAAAAAACTTCAGGCACGCATTTGTATTTTGGTTCCCTTAAATCCCTGTGCTTTATTAAACAATCTGGATCTTAATCTCTTGCTTCTTATTGGCTGTTTCCTTGCCACGCAGAACCAGGTCTGGTTTTTTAGTGCTTTGTCAAGCTGTGAGATCCTGATCAATTCTTTTTATTGTGTAAAGCTGCTTTGCGACAATGTCAATTGTTAAAAGCGCTATATAAATAAAATTGACTTGACTTGACTTGATGGAAGTAGAGAGATTTTGAGTGAGTGAAAACAATTCATACAGTATATGTGCAAAAAAATGAAGAGGCACTGATATGTCATGTGTTATGACTTGTTGATTTGTGTCCTAAGCAGATATTACCCCCCTCCCTGAAAAACGGTCCTTGAGTCAGCCCTGAATGTAATATTTTTAGAGCTATAATTACAGTATATTAAAATAACTGCATAATTGTCATGTATTTCCCCCTTGCACCAAGCATTGCATGCTGCAGCTGTCTTGATGTTACTGCAGTGCTGGGTGCTAAGGCATTAACTACTTGACTCTCAAGTGTGTTTCCTTAATTTTGTTAGCCGTTTGGAATCTAGCCCTGGTTATTTTGATATTTAAGCATCCATTTTTTATTGTTCTGGTGCAGAACTAACACCATGTATCAGACTTAACCACAGGCCTTGATTCTCAGTACTCTGATAATCATCGTTATGATCATGATTGTTTGATTCTTCCTGCTTGTTTGATTGTTCCTGCTTCTTACAGTACTGTAGGTTTTTAGATTTGCCTCTAAAATTGTGTGCACATTGCTTGACCATTTGCCTATTTTTAATTACATGTTTTTAATGTGTAAATATGCTTTGGACTGGTTTGCCTGTTTATTATACTTTTGCATCTGTCTATTTTACAAAACATTCCTTCACTGATACTGTAGATGCCACAAGACAATGGAAATACATAATATCAGAATTACTATGCTGGTATTGGACATGATTTGTTGAGTCAAGTTTTGGATTCCTCGACTACATACAGTATGATGGATTTGAAGAGGGGTGCATGTTAGATTACCTGGTATACCTGGTACCCAAAACCTAAAGTGGGGAAAATGTATTGGACATGCTCTTAAATGGTTACACAAGTTTTGATCCGTCTTCATTATCCTTTTAGCACTGACAATTCAGACACCACAACTTCAGTTATGATAGTTTATTCTCCCAAATCAATAAAGAATTACACTTTGTTCTTTTCTCTTGCAACATAATTCTTGTGAACAATAAATCTTCTTAACACTGTAGTTGTCATAATACTCCACTACATTTAACAATAGTAAACAGTAAAAACTAACGCAAGATGGTTAAAATGGTTTTTATGCAGCCTTGATTTGTAGTCTACATCATACTTTTTGCATGTGCCTCCTGTATGACTAGAACATTCCCTTTACAGGTTCATCCAGCATGCAAACCTATAGCTTATATATTGTATGTCATTCCAGCATGTCTTGCCCATAAAACAAACATTACTAAACATGCAAAGTAAATGTACATAAACTAATGAAGTATGTCGAATGAACCCAGGTGCCTTACTTGGAGCTTCAGCATAGAAGGAAGGACTGGAGATGCGGAGACCTATGAAGAGCCCTCGACTGCCAAGCTCCTGCCAGAGGCTGATGAGGTGGCCTCTAAAGCCATGCCCCTGGTAGAGGCCAACAGACAGCCTCAGAAGCAACTTATTGCCCGAGGAACAAATAAGGGGACTCACAAACCATATGCAAGCCCCCTTTGCTTCACCTCAATGCTTTGCTGAAGACATTGTTACACCTCCTTGCTTATTTAGAGATGGCTCTCTGTGTCCTAGCTCAGCTCTGGACATTCCATGGCCTCCATGCTTGGCTGTAGACATCACACCACCTCCTTGCTTTATATCAGTTATTCTTTATATATACCAGTTATGCTTTATACCAATAGGATTATATCAGTTATTCCAGTTTTGTACAATACTGAGAGAAGTCTTTTATTTGCAAAAAAAAAAAAACATGAATAAAGACCATAATCAGCAGCAAAGCCAAACTGAATTATACAGCAAACATTTAATCTAGTCTTGAACAAGCATAAGGATCTCTTAATGACCTGCTTTACAAAGAGAGTGAAATGAATGTCTAGCATAGAAGATTATATTCACATTGGATCTTATAGACATAGACACACACACACACTCTGGTAAGAAGAAGTGTGTGAACCTTTTGGAATTTCATAGTTTTCTACATTAATTTGTCATAAAATGTTATGTAATTTCTATCTAAGTCAATAGTATTGACAAATATTATGTGCCTAATTTAATAACACTGATAATAAATCTGATCTTTATTTAAAAAAACCCTAAAAAAAAAAAAAAAAAAAACTCAAGCTAGTGCAAAAAAAAGTATGTGAATGCAATTCAATTCGGTTATTGTGTGTGGACACAATCCTTCCTACCGCACTTGAAGATCAATCAACTTGATAGTATCTTATGGGCTAGGCTCGCCATCCATGACAGAAAAAAAGTAATCGAAGGAATCAATTAGAAAAGGTGTCCTCAGTGCTGTTCGCTGTTCTGGGTCCAGTCTCGACCAAAAAACCTGACCTATAGATATGGTCAGAATACCCAAAATCAGTTCACCAATTAAATATTACAATGGCACTGGTTGAACTACTGACAACAAAGTAAAATGCAATGAAAAAAAAAACACATAAAATATCACAAAGCTTAGGTTCAACAAATAAAACATACATACATGTATACAGTATATATACATACACATACATGTACACATATAATATACAATGTGACGTAGATGTACAGTAAATCACTAAGAAAAATATATGCCACATTTTATTATCAACCCCGGTGGCATTAAGCATATGGCTTAGCATCGGACAATTAGCTTGGCAACTAGCAAGTGTCCACGCTAAAGCAATACAAACTAGTACATAGTTAACATGTTAAACACTCACCGTTGCACTCTTATCAGATAAATATCATCGCATTTAACTCCAGGAACAATTTGCTACGGATTGCTTCTACTCGTGAAGGAAAAAACACAAATCATTAGCTTCTTGCACTCTTGCAAGTCTAGAAAGTTCCAGCGCTGCACGCGTTCTTTTCGCCTCTCGACCAATATGGACAGACAACCAGCTGGGGCTTAGTAAATAACCACAGGGGGCATCTTTAGAAGCAACTGATTTCAGGACAAACCACATGCTTGCACGGGGGGATCTTTCACTGTTATAATCAAAACCCTTATTAGTCTGGATCCTTTAATATTACTTTAATATAATTATTATTTTCCATAATTTATTTTAGTAACCAGACTATCAATTTCTTCTGGCTAATTATGAACACTGGGTTACACTAACATCTGTGTTCATGAGACTACAGTATGTAAAACACTGAACAAGCAGGGTGTCCATGGCAAGGGAAAAGGAATTCAATTCAATTCAATTTTATTTGTATAGCGCTTTTAACAATTGACATTGTCGACATTGTCAAAGCAGCTTCACACAATCAAAAGAATTAAGTTTGTATGAAATGTGAATGTGAAGCCAAGGAAAAACTCCCTGAGATGGTAATAGGAAGAACCCTTGAGAGGAACCAGACTCAACAGGGAACCCATCCTCATTGGGGTGAAAACAGATAGCAGGGATTTCACTGGAATTGACATGTATAGCTTGACAGAGAGACAGGGAGAGGGAAAAGGAGAGAGAGGAGAGAGCAGAAGAGTGGAGAGCAGAAGAAATAGAGAGATGGCAGTTAGGTATGGTCACAGTCAAACAATGTATAAGGTGAATGTATATTTAGTGGAAAGTGCAAGCAGGGACTCCAGCAGGACTAACTATAACAGCATACTGTAACTAAAAGGGAGAGCCAGAAAGAAGCATGAAGCTGCTGCTAGTCTTGCGGCTGATCCGAGCCACACTGAAGCTTGGCACAGTTTTTACGGTCAGATGCCCTTTCGACGCAACCCTCGCATTTTATCTTGGGTTGGGAACGGCACTCTATTCAGTGGCTGGTGTTTGGGCATTGGTTGAGTATGTGCATAGAGTTTGTGTGTTTGTATGTGTTTGTGCATGTTTCATAGGTGTATGCATTTTATATACATTTGTTTGAGCACTTAGTAGTATACATGTAATATTTTTTATATATACACAAACAGTGGAACCTTGGATTATAAGCATAATTCG
This sequence comes from Clarias fuscus, assembly GCA_030347435.1. Lineage (NCBI taxonomy): Eukaryota > Metazoa > Chordata > Actinopteri > Siluriformes > Clariidae > Clarias > Clarias fuscus. The sequence goes on along the minus strand of CM059204.1, from coordinate 18,924,519 downwards.
TTCCAGAAGCAGACTCGTATTCCAAAAAACACTCGTAAACCAATTTTCCCATAAGAAATAATGAAAACTCAAATTATTCGTTCCACAGCACAAAACAATAAATACATAAAAATAATTAATACAATATACAAAGTAAAAATAAAACAAATTAACCTACACTTTACTTAAAAAAAAAAGTTCTGTCAGATAAGTGTTTCCGTTTATGCGCGCAGGCGGTGTGTGTGTGTGTGCGTGAGAGTATTTACAAACACTGTGTTTACAGACGCTTACAAACACAAAATAAAATATGTTTTACGCGCGCACACACGTGGTCATAGTGTTAAAGTAAACAGTACACGCGTGCACGGATGTTGATTATACCAGTGAGAGACGAGCACTAAGACCCAGCAGGGGAGATGATTACCCACAATTCCGCAGCGCAAGAGCGCAACTGAACCATTCGCTCATGCGTGATACATGATACTAATCCACTAATCGTAGTGATACTAATCGTAATCCAATACTTGCTCATTTTTCAAGTCAAAATGTATTAAAAATCTTGCAGAACACTTGGAAACCACGTTACTCGCGATCCGAGGTTCCACTGTATAAACTTTTGCAAAAGACTGTATATATGTAGACACCCCTTGATAAATAACAGATTTTGGTGATTTTTTTAATTGAAAAGATGTTAACACAGTCTCTCTTGGAAATGGAAAAAAAATGCATAATATTTTCAACAAACATTGATGCATAGTTACCATTTATGTCATTAATTGAACAAAGATAAAAAATAAATAAAAACATTACTGTGGCACTGTGCAAAAGTTTGGGCACCCTACATAATCAGTATTTAGTGACACTCCTCTGGCAGATATCACAGCTTGCAAACGCTTTTTATAGCCAGCAAAAAGTCTTTCAGTTTTTGTCCATTCTTCCTTGCAAAAGGCTTCTAGTTCTGTAATATTCTTTGGTCGTCTTGCATGCTCAAGATCTACCCAAAAAAATTTTCAATAATATTTAAATCAGGGGACTGTGATGGCCATTCAGCCAAACCAGCTTGCGTCTCTGGAGGTATTCCATAGAGGATTTAGAGGTATGTTTAGGATCATTTTCCTGTTGTAGAAGTTATCCTCTTTTTAGCTTCAGCATCTTTAGCTTTTAACATATGGTATGATATGGTGTTTGCTTCCAGAATTTGCTGGTATTTGGTGGAATCCATTTTTCCCTTTACCCGTGCTATGTTTCCTGTGCCACTGGCTGCAACACAAGCCCAAAGCATGATCCACCCCATGCTTAATAGTTGGCAAGGTGTTCTTTTCATGAAATGCTGCTCCTTTTTTTCTCCAAACATGCTTTTGCTGATTGTGGCCAAAGAGTTCTATTTTAACTTCATCAGTCCACAGCACTTTTCAAAACGCATCAGGCTTCTCTTCCATGAAGGTCTTTTCTGTGCAAGCATCTCTGCGCAGTGGAATGGTGCAAAACACTCCTGAGTCTGCTAAATCTTCCTGCAGGTCTTTTGCAGTCAAATGGGGGTTATGATTTGTCTTTCTGAACATCATATGAGCAGTATTCTCTGAGAGTTTTCTTGGTCTTCCAGATCTCATCTTGACCTCCACAGTTCCCCTGAACTGCCATCTCTTAATTACATTTCCCACTGTGGAAACTGCAAGCTGGCAACGCTTTGCTATCTTCTTGTAGTCTTCTCCTGCATAGTGGGCATCAATAACTTTCATTTTCAGAGTCTTTTCTTTCTTAGAGGAACTCATGGTTGTTGAGTGTCCGTAAGTGTGTGCACAAGATTTGAGGAGGTGGACAACTTTTAGCATACACTGATATCAAAAAGGTTTTAAAAAGTGGTATCAAAAGGTTTCGAGACTATTTTTATAAAAGGCAACAGTTTGCAGCACAAGGTTGCACGCACAGTCATAAGTTATAAATCATCTGTCAGTGTGCCAAAAAATATGGTCCTGTGTACATCGGGAGCTGTTCAACTGGTGCTATTCTCACCAAATGACCGATTTCATCATGGATAGCAAGTTAGGACAAAGAGCGAATGTGAAATTCTGTGTGAAACTTGACATAATTCAGCAACTTTACAGTAGAAACTTTTAGAGAGATAAGCAAGACCTTCGACAAACTCACCCTCAGAAAATGTAGAAAACTTGTCCATGATCATTTTCGGAGAACAACCCACAACATTCTTGCCATTGTCGGGGTGTCATATGGAAAAGTCCAGGCAATCCTCACGTGTGAATTTAACATGCGCCATGGTGCTGCCAAGTTCCCAGGCTGTCGACCCAGGAGCAGAACGAACATTGCAAAGTCTGATAAGAACTCTGCCAACGTGCCATAGATGACCCAACCTTCATGTCGAGCATAATCAGTGATGAAACTTGGGTGTATGGGTTAGACCTAGAGATGAAGCAACGGTCTTCAAAGTGGAACAACCCATTATCTCCATGAATGAAAAGGCATGCTCATCGTTCTTTTCGAAATTCACGCCACTGTGTATCAAGAAATTATCCTCAGGGGCCAGACCATCAATAGCGAATTCCACTGCCAGGTTTTAAGGCGTCTGAGGGAGGACATACTGTATGGCAACAGCGACCGGATCTGTGCCTCGTGAATCTAGAAACTGTTAAATACCTGTCTCTGAGTTATTACTGCTACAGTTAGACAATGCTGTATTGTATATTGTATATGTGTAGGTTTTTTGTTGTACTGTCAACATTTTGTCATGTTTCATACTCATGTAAAAACTGATTATCAAAACTGCTGCATATTGTGACATGTAGAATGATGAGGAAAAAAAGGATTTAAATTCATTTGTAAAAAGCAGATGACAGAAATTAATGGAAGATGAAGCGCCATTTTCATAAACTACTGTATACATATTACCAGATTATAGTAAATTTATAATTATTGTTAATTAATGTAATAAAAATGTACAGAACCTACAGGAAAATGTATACAGTGATCATTTATTTTTTAAAATAATTAATTAAAAATGTAAGATTATAAATGAACATTTACAGATTATACTTGTTTAAAGATACTTATTGTTGAATATGAAACCAGCCAATCCCCAGAGACTGGATGCGTTGCCAGTCCCAAGCCCGTAAGTACATTTTTAAAAATTAATTCATTTAATAAAATGTACAGAGCCTACTGGTAAATGTATACAGGGCTGTAACAATATTAGCATCTTTTAAGTTTTAAAGATTAAAATACTTATTGTTGAATTCGATTGATATTTTCTGTGATGGAATCCATGCAGGGGCAGGAACTCTGACTTTGTTAATGAAGTTAATTTAAATATAATATAATTCAGAGACATGCCATCTACAGAAGTTCTCTGACGACTCTGTGGTTGTTGGATGTATTAAGGACGGTGACATCTCCGAGTACCAGTCTGTGGTGGATGACTTCTGTTCTGGTGTGAGAATAACCACCTACAACTCAACATCAAGAAAACGAAGGAGCTGGTGGTCGACTTTAGGAGAAGTAGAACCTCTGTGATTCCTATATCTGTTCAGGGGGAGACAGTAGACATGGTCTCAGAGTATAAATACTTGGGAGTTCATCTAGATAATAAACTGGACTGGTCAGTTAACACAATGGCACTCTACAAGAACAGGTTGTATTTTCTGAGAAGGCTCAGGTCTTTCAACATCCCCAACACCATTCTTCGGAGGTTCTATGAATTTGTTGTGGCGAGAGTCTTTTTAACGCAGTGGTCTGTTGGGGCTGCAACATGAAAGCGGCAGACAGAAATACTGGACAAGGTCATTAAAAGGGCCGGATCTGTCCTGGGCATGGAGCTGGACTCTGTTGATATTGTGGCAAGGAGGAGGATTCTGTCCAAAATACATGCAATCTTGAACAATACTTCTCACCCGCTATACAGTGTTCTCTCTGACCAGAGGAGGAAATTCAGCCAGAGACTGATTATGACCAGGTGTTCTACAGAGCGCCACAGGAGATCTTTTCTCCCAAAGTCCATAAATATATACAACTCGCCTCTGTAACCAGAGACTGATTACCAGTACTATTTGTGCAATTTCTTTCTTTTACATTTCCATTCCAGGTGCAATATCTGTATATTAATTATTTTTAGTACAATATGTATCTTACTGTAACTTACTGTGTACTGTATTTAATTATATAAAAAATGTATTTTTATTATTTAAATTTTTTATTTTTTCCCTAATCTTGTTTTCTTGTCTAATCTATTACTCCTATCCTTTTTTCCCGGTAAACAAATCAAAGCAACTGTAATCGAGACAAAGCAATTTCCCACTGGGATTAAACTCTTGAATCTTAATCCACAAAAATCTCCATAGGTAGGGGAAATTAATACCGTCAAGAAATTACATTCCTTCCACCAGATGTGTTAACATGGGTTTATTATCAGTGAAAGAGATGACTCAATGTGTGTTCACACTCACCATGTTGCAGAGAATGTAGAGTGCAAAGTCCTCTGTCCAGAAGACTCATAACTGTCTTGTTGTTTCTTCAGTTTTAGTAGCTGCATACAGACCCTTTCCTTATAGTAATTTCTACCAATGACCTTGTTCAAAATGAGCTCCCCAATCAAATGAGATCATAGACAGATACAATGAAAGTGACACATTGATAATCATGATGCCGTAATGGTACGATGATGCATTTTTAAAAAACAGATATGCCTTTCATTGTAAATGTTTAATTCAATAATGTTAAAAGCTAAAAATAAGCTAAAATATTTTTTGTTACCTTTCTCAGGAGTGCATGTAATGTTCGACATTGACATATACACACCCGAGAGGTTCCTTGTAAACTATCAAACCTTACACCAGCTTTGCGTGCACACAGGAATAAGAGCAGTTTGATAGCAAAATGCGATAAACGCCATTTTGAACCTTTTACTCATTTTAACTAATTATTTTCTGACACAAAATTTTGTTTACCACAAAACGTTTAATTTGAAAACTAATGTATAACCTTATTTTAAGAAGAAAAAACTTTCCAGGTTTAAGCAAACCAAGAGAGGTTGTGGCCTTGTTTAAATGGTTTATTTGATTTCCAGAGAATGTCGAAGCCAAGATAAAGGATGTTTACATTTCAATAGTAACAAAATATATATACCACAATATATACATTACAAAGCTATGTGATCCTGTAGTGTAAGCATTGTGGTAAACCTTAGTTTGTAGTCCAACTTTCTGTTTCACTTTCCAATAGAGTTGTCCCCCCCCCCCCCCCCTTCTTTCTCTTACTTTCATATGTGATAGTAGTCATGGTTATATTTTCAAAAATAAAATAAAATTAAATGCATTTGTGAACAAGAGACATGAGATGCTTGGGGTGTGAGTGGAATTAATTGAATAATTGAAATGTAATCTTCACCATTCTATGTACAATCATCTCCAATTTCATAATTTTGAAATCCTCAGTATTGTTGTAGACTGTAGAAAATAAATCATTAAACAAAAACAAAGAAATTTGCAAGTGATCCCAATCTTTTGAGCGGTAGTATATATGGTATTTTTTCTTCTTCCCACAATTTATTGTACAACTTTAGAAGTTTGGTCATGCTATTTTCGCTTAGATGCTTCATCATTATATAGCAAATGTCTTTTTTCTGCTTAGCACTTCCTTATAACCAGACTTTTTTTTCTCTGCCTTTCCTCCTGTCACGTACTGGTGGTATTACTGGCTGATGTAGTTGCCGTGGGCAAATAGAGCAGACATAGGCGCAGAGAGCTCTTTTAGCAAACACAGGGCTCTTTTACAACAACAGACCAAGAGCTTGAACAAAGGAGACATGGAGCTGGACAGAACTAGGGATAGGACTAGGGACAGGGACACAGAGACTGAACAGGTTAGTTGTTAGGTGGGTTAGTAGCTACACTGTTCATTGTTACGCTGGTTGATGACCTAACCGGATTAGTGGCTAACCGGGTTAGTTACTGACCTACCAGGGGAACCAAGACTAAGCACACATGAGGCTAATCCACACTAGCGGCTAAACCTACTAGAGACCACAACCACTAGCGGTCAATCCAACTAGAGGCTAAACCTACTAGCAGCTAACCCTACTAGTGGCTAAACCTACTCGTGGCTACGCACTCATGTGGACCAACATACAAATACTCAAAACATACAAGGGACCTTAAATAAACATGCAGGGATGCAAAACCAAACAAAAAGGAATGCCCATTTGACAATAATAATGCTCAACCCAGTTTCACAGAACGAACAGCTATTTATAGACTGTCTAATGAACTACTTCGGTTCAGGTGAGCACTACACCAGCTCAACACCTGACCTTCTGGGAAAATTATAGGGCACATACTGCCCTCTAGTGGTGAACCCTCACACCTCCCTTCCTCAGACAAGTTAATTGAGCTGCTCACCTATTTGTTATTGTTAGTGATCAGTTCCTATTGTCCCAACCTTATATACCTTCTAACTGCATTTTGGGGCAATGTTACTACTTACAAGTATCAGGTCTAGCATAGACTCCTTTCCAGTATTCCATGATTTAGTCACACTAGGTTATTTTATTCTAACATCTCCTCTATTACTTTCTCATTATCATCTGTTCTGTCACTTCCCCACATTGTACTGTGCCCAGTTAAATCTCCATACCATATAACATTACCTTCATTCTCTTCTTCTACTTCTTCTAATTTTGTAGGTCTAGTCTTTTGTATGGGTTATAGTAATTCACAATTATCATACTCCTTTTTCCACTCCACACTCTCACAACCACATATTCTTTCTCTCTTCCTATCCTCATTACCTCATATGGAATATGTTGTTTATAAATGTGGCACACCCCCTCCCCCTTTCCCCTATCTCTTCTCACTGTAAAATATCCATAAAGCAAATTATTGCATTAATTACTCCTGCTATAAATGTCACCAGCTCCTTCTTTTCTATCCACTGTTTTATATCTAATGAATCCAAATAAAACTTTCTTGGCAGTTCCTTGAACTCAAAGATTATTGTCTCTGTCTCCTTTTTTTCTGCTCCTCTTGTCATTATTTTTACATTTTTCAAAGCACTATTTCTCATCAATATTTGTTCCATCGTCTCCACCATATTAGTCTTGATGGGTTCTCTTGTGACCACTCCTTTACACCCACTGAACCTTTTATCTCTCACTCTCACTACTCAAATTACCTTGATTTTCACCACACTAATCATTTTCCTTGCCTTCTCTACCTTCACTTCAGTATTGCATTCTATCAATAGATTACCATCCCCTAATACCCATGCATATTTCACTTCCCCTCTTATAATTGTTGTCAGTTTTATTGGGTCAGTTTTGTAACATCTTCCTACGATTATGTTTAATAGTCCTAACCCCGGCTCCTTTCCATTGGCTCTTCTATTCTCATACTCTGACTCTTCTATGCTTGATCTCTCATCTTTCTTCCTTCTGCTGGTTGGATTCTTTTAACTACCCTTTCCCTCCTCACTATATTCCATATTTACATGTTTCCCTATAGCGTTTTCCCTTACTTGAGTTCGTTAGAAACAATGTGACAATATCGTTCCGGGTCTATACAGGCTGTTGGTCAATATTCCCACAACACTCTCTCTACTCATCGTCTATACCGCTTATTCCTCTATACAGGGTCGCAGGGGGTCAGGAGCATATCCCAGGAGATTTAGAGTACGAAGTGGGGTACACCCTAAACATGGTGGCAATCCATCGCAGGGCACACACACATATATGTAGAGTATGCAATTTGGGAATGCCAATTAGCATGACTTTGGACTGTGGGAGGAAACTCACTAAACAGAGGGAGAACATGCAAACTTCATGCACAGAGAAGCAAGAAACTAATCCAGACCCTGGAGGTGCAAGGTGCAAGGAGGTGCTTAACCAATAAGCCACCTCGCCGCCAAGAGTTTGATGAAAACTGCCCGCCGGTCATGCTGCCCCTTCACTCACCTGCAGAAGGAGGTAGTGAGCCCTTTGGAGTGAGCGAGGGGTGGCAAAAATTGGGCGCACACCCGTCACTGCTGCTTCCGAGACAACTTGCGTATATTTTGATCAAGGCAGAAAAGCAAACTTAATTTTATATTATAAATTTATATTCAGTATAACCACTTTTCTAAACAAAAAAGATACTAATTCAATAATTCAATATTGCACACCAAAATTATGGGAGTAATCTGACAAACCCTTTTCGAATATTTATGACGCTCTTGGCTTTCCATAACCGCAGCGCCGCCTCGCCTGAGTAAAAGCCGTGTCAGATGACCAGCGAGACATTTTGCCAACAACTCAAGATTGTGACGGACAAAACTCACGTCTACAGCTTTAACACTGCTGCAAGAGTCTTCTGACTGGAAACGGTAGGATGTTTATCCTTCTAATTTTACTTTATTTATAATCTTTATTATCTATCATTATTTGTCCGTGCCTTATGTTTGTGGGAGATACGCAGTGTGTAACGTTAATTCCATTTAATTCTTGATTTTAATGTTTATTTTGGAACTTTATTTTCAGGCTTTTAGAACAGCAGTGTTTTAGGATTCCTACAAACCCAGGAGAACAAAATGCATTGTGGCCTGTTGACAAACAAGGACGAGCCAGGTAGAATCCGAGTGATGTGTGTTGTTTTTAATAATAATAATAATAATACAAAAGTTGTTCATAAATTCTTTGAACGCATCGTTCTCTCTCATTCATTCAGTTAAGCGATTCTAACCTGATCCTGGTCAGGGCTCAGGCGGGTCCCGGTGTTCTATCAATTCATCCTACTCATCATTATTTCCTACTCAGCCTTTCTGCGCATGCGCAGTAAAAATACGTCACGCTTAAATGAATTCATGTGCGAATTTACGGAGGTATTTCATAGTTTTGTGCTTTTAATTGACATTTGATTTGATTCACATGCGTATATTTAACAGTTGATCTGTGAATTGAAGGGTAGGAGTGATTCTTTTTTTAATCGTCTGAACCCATGTTAAAACTATAGTAATTACATTCAGATGAAGTGCAGTCAGGTGTCACAATCTGCTGCCCATGTTAAAACTGAGTATTGCATTTTTTTGCAGTCTTCTGTCCATTTGGATAATGTTGGACAGACCGGTATTACTATCTATTTTTTTCTACCGTGAGGAAATTCCGACAAGTGGGGAAAAACTGATACAACACCTCCCTGTTAACACTTTGCGTACTGTCACTTTAAATAGCATGAAATATTCGTGTAGTAATAATACGTTTGTTTTGCAGAAAGCTATAATTCAGTAAACTGAACGTCACTATAGAGCGCACATTCACGTGAGGTGCGCTGTATTGAAGAGGCGTGGTTGCTTACGCGAAATGTAAACACTCCTGCGTCACATTACTTCCGCGATCAGAATAAGGGGCGTGTCAAGAAAAAAAATGCTGTATCACAGGAATGCTGTGGCTTCAGGCTTTCGTAACAGACTAAAGCCAGACGTGATTAGAGACGGGCTGATTAACAATGTATTGTGTAAAACATAAGCTGAATGTAGGTTAATCATTATAATGGCTGAATCTTTAAACAATAATTAAATTATTTATTTAGTATCACATGACAACCCCCCTCCAAAAAATGTAAAGTAGCTTACCAAACACCTTAAATCAAATAGAGCTCACATCACATCTTCCTGTACAGATACCATCAGAAATGTATTTAGTAAATAATTCTTTAACTGTAATTTGTTTTTGAAAAAGTACAAATTCAACTACACGGTGATTCACGTTGAATGTAGTTGAACTACATTCAACTACATTCAACAATGGTGTTGTTTTTCCACCGTGAAAAACAACACCAGTTTATGCCAGAATTGTAAGAGTTCTGAAGAAATCCATTAAAGCCACACCCTGTGTCAGTACCAGCAACCTCCTCAGGGTAAGGTTGAACCAAAAAAATGGATTGCTCTCCAAATAATTTTAAATGGGATTGCTTTCCAGTGGACAAATGTGGTTGAACCAATATTTGAACTAATTTTTTTTTAAAAATACTTTTTAGGTTAAAACATCTTTTTTGTCTTATAAGTCAACATTACTGTATGTCCACTCTACAGCTCTTTTGCTTGTCAGATATTCTACACATTTAGTTAACATATTTACTTTTGTTTCTCTGACTTTACACGTCTAGCCTTCAGTATACAAACATACTGTAACACGTTTATTACTTACAGTCTGAGTAAAGTACTGTAGGAACATAATGTATACATTATTCAACATCATTGTTTTCTATTAGATTATGAGCCAGAGGTTTGTGAATTCAAAGGAGAATGTTTACTGGCATAAAATTGACAGCCTATAAAACTTTATTTAGCCAGTTTTGTTATATTCAAATCTGGGCATTTTCCTCATTTTGCTGTAGTAGCAAATAGGGGTCGTAATTTTGATATGATAGAGAAAAAAAAAATCAGAAGCATAGATGTTGGCACCTCTGGGTGTTCCCGGCTGCAAGAAATCTGGCGTGGTTAACAGCTTTTAAAGATTGGCTAAATAAAATGTTTCCATGTAATCACAAGCACAAGCATGCTTCAAAAGGACATTCAGTTTACACACTGTTTGCAAATTATACACTCAGTTATCATTAGTCTATAGCAAGCCATTGTATTGTAATTGATCTACTGGTTACTGATCCTATTTCTTCAATCTGTTAGAATTTGGAGTCGAGGAAGCAAGGGCACATAGACAAAACATTATCTTAAGGTGAATCAGCACAACATGCGAAGCAAGAATCTGTATTGAGTACCTGGCAGCATACGGTCACTGATCACATTATGTCTTAGGAGGACAGAAAATAAGAAGAAATAGGATCAGTAGCCAGTAGATCAATTACAATACAATGGCTTGCTATAGACTAATGATGATATTAGTCTATCAACTAATTCTAACAACTGTTGTTAGACTTAGTTGTTATAACTAAGTCTAACAACTGAGTGTATAATTTGCAAACCATGTGTAAACTGAATGTCCTTTTGAATCGTGGTTGTGTGTAAGTGAGTGATTCAGTGCTTGTAATTACGTAGGTGAATTTATACGTGTGCTGGGAGTTGGAGTTTTTATTTTTAAAACTACACTTATGTTTGTTTTGCACAGTTCTCAGCCAGAAGTAAAGATTTAGCATTTAAAGTTACTCAGAAGGAAATAAGTAGATACTTATCACATTTATACCCTGATCTATGTATGGAAAAGCATCATTAATGAAAAACTTTGCCTGGCAATGACAATGTCTCTGTCTCATCATCTGAGGTACAAATTATTTGTATCATTTGACCACTGACGATCAGGTGGAAAGAAAAAAAAAACATGTTCTGATTCTATTGTTAGCTGATTTATTATTTTTCTACCATTGACATTTAATGTCTTAAATAAAACTTCTTACAGCTTTATCTATATAATATTTAAAAGTATTGTCAACTGTACAGAGTAATTTTGTGTATTTTATTGAGGACAAGACATTTCAGGTGCATTGCGAACATGTACACATGCATTAGAAACATTTGAACTGAATGGTGTCACAGCTTTGCCGCCTTTGTATGTTTTCTGCTCAGTTCCACTGAAGCACATTGAAGTGGATCTCCAGGTTCAGGGGCATGTAGCGACAGTGACCTCCACCTTGCAGTATGTAAATGAGGAAGAAAACACAGTGGAGGCTGTGTTTGTCTTCCCCATGCCTTCAGGAGCTGCTCTCTGCCATTTCAGCGCCAAGATTGCAGATCAGGAGATAGTGGCTGAGGTGCAGGAGAAAGAGGAGGTGAGTAAAACCAATCAGATTGTGATAGCTTGTGATGAGTATTATTAACGGGTGGCCTTAACACATGTACATTGCTCATTTGTCAGGCACGGGAGCAGTACGATGATGCATTGAGTTCAGGTCAACAGGCTTTCCTGCTGGAGGAGAGTGAGGAGTCTGTGGATGTGTTTAGGCTGAGTGTGGGCTCTCTGCCTCCACACCAGAGCGCCGCCGTCACCTTCATCTATATCATCGAGCTGAGTGTGCAGGCTGATCATTCACTGCAATTCTGCCTGCCTGCAGTGCTCAACCCTCGTTACTCACCAGCCGGTATCACACACACATCACACAGTATAATGTCAAATTCTGTCTATCTATTTATCTGTCCATCTAATATACAGTCGTGGCCAAAAGTTTTGAGAATGACACAAATATTAGTTTTCACAAAGTTTGCTGCTAAACTGCTTTTAGATCTTTGTTTCAGTTGTTTCTGTGATGTACTGAAATATAATTACAAGCACTTCATACGTTTCAAAGGCTTTTATCGACAATTACATGACATTTATGCAAAGAGTTAGTATTTGCAGTGTTGGCCCTTCTTTTTCATGACCTCTGCAATTCGACTGGGAATGCTCTCAATCAACGGGATGGGATTAAGATCTGGGGAGTTTCCAGGCCATGGACCCAAAATTTCAACGTTTTGGTCCTCGAGCCACTTGGTTATCACTTTTGCCTTATGGCACGGTGCTCCATCGTGCTGGAAAATACATTGTTCTTCACCAAACTGTTGTTGGATTGTTGGAAGAAGTTGCTGTTGGACGATGTTTTGGTACCATTCTTTATTCATGGCTGTGTTTTTTGGGCAAAATTGTGAGTGAGCTCACTCCCTTGGATGAGAAGCAACCCCACACATGAATGGGCTCAGGATGCTTTACTGTTGGCATGACACAGGACTGATGGTAGCGCTCACCTTTTCTTCTCCGGACAAGCCTTTTTCCAGATGTCCCAAACAATCGGAAAGAGGCTTCATCCGAGAATATGACTTTGCCCCAGTCCTCAGCAGTCCATTTGCCATACTTTTTGCAGAAGATCAATCTGTCCCTGATGTTGTTTTTGGAGAGAAGTGGCTTCTTTGCTGCCTTTCTTGACACCAGGCCATCTTCCAAAAGTCTTCGCCTCACTGTGCGTGCAGATGCTGCCTGCTGCCATTCCTGAGCAAGCTCTGCACTGGTGGCACTCCGATCCCGCAGCTGAATCCTCTTTAGGAGACGATTGTAGCGCTTGCTGGACTTTCTTGGACACCCTGAAGCCTTCTTAACAAGAATTGAACCTCTTTCCTTGAAGTTCTTGATGATCCCATAAATTGTTGATTTAGGTGCAATCTTAGTAGCCACAATATCCTTGCCTGAGCCATTTTTATGCAACGCAAAGATGGCTGCACTTGTTTCTTTGCAGGTCACTATGGTTAACAATGAAAGAACAATGATTTCAAGCATCACCCTCCTTTTAACATGTCAAGTCTGCCATTCTAACCCAATCAGCCTGACATAATGATCTCCAGCCTTGTGCTCGTCAAGATTCTTACCTGAGTTAACAAGACGATTACTGAAATGATTTCAGCAGGTCCTTTAATGACAGCAATGAAATGCAGTGGAAAGTTTTTTTCGGGATTAAGTTAATTTTCATGGCAAAGAAGGACTATGCAATTCATCTGATCACTCTTCATAACATTCTGGAGTATATGCAAATTGCTATTATAAAAACTTAAGCAGCAACTTTTCCAATTTACAATATTTATGTAATTCTCAAAACTTTTGGCCACGACTATATATATTGTTATTGGATTGACGATTAACGAGCACAGTTAGTTCCGCAAACGTGCTTGTATACACAAAGCAAATTTCCCATATAAGAAATAATGGAAACTCGGATGATTCGTTCAACAACCCAAAAATATTCATATAAAAATAATTAATTCAAAATATAAAGTAAAAACACACAAACACACACAAAATAAAATATGCTTCATGCGCACACACATGGTCACAGTGTTATAGTAAACAGTACACACACACAGATGTTGACTATACGAGTGACACATGCCCTCTGATACAGAGCATGGGCGCCGATAACAAACAATTCCGCAGTATGAGAGAGAAAAGAACCATTGGGTCAGTTGTGAAGAAGCACATGCATGCCACATGATACTGGATGATATTTGGTACTTTGGTACTCGCTCGTTTACTGTGTCAAAATTTATTAAAATTTTTTGCTCGTTTTGCAGAACGCTTGCAAACTGGGTTACTCGCAATCCCAGGTTAATCGAAGTTCACCTGTATATACATATAAACTAAACGCACATAACTGTAAAAATCATATACAATTGACTGTCACATCTCAATGTAGGGTATCCTGCTAATTAGGCATGCAATTAGCTAAACAGATAATCTTCCAAGTAAATAAAACATATAATCTGGTTTTTGCTTTATTTTCAGGTACTGGTGGTGGTATAGTGTCAGAGATAACATCAAGTTCTGCTGGTGTTCCCTACTCTCTCACTTTTAATGCAAATGTGAGCTCTCCAAACCCCATCACTAAAGTGGAGTCCAAGTGTCCTCTAGAGCCCCTGACATTCCTCAACACAGAGCACACAAAGGCAAAGGTGTGTCTGTCTGTGTGTCTGTCTGTGTGTCTGTCTGTGTGTCTGTCTGTGTGATAGAGAAAGAGATGGCATGTATGTGTCCATATGAAGCTATAAAGGAAGAGGTGCAATATTATGGGAATATAAGTAATATAACATTAATGTATGTGTATATATACAGTGTATATAGGCTGTTGTAAATTTCCATGGACTTAAATTTGATAAAATAGTAATTGTGCAATCAGACAAAGTTTGGACACCCTGATAATTAATTATTTAAAAAGTTCTCCTTGTTTCTCCTTTTCTTCTCTGGATTGTGGCCAAATAGTTGTACTATTACTTTCAGTCCACAACATTTGCCTCTGAATCCTTCTTTGTGAAAAGCAATGATGAATGCATATCTTTGCTGGCAGGTAACCGTGGTTAACAAAGAAAGAACAATGCTTACAAGCACCACCCTTCTTTTAAAGCTTCTAGTCTGTTATTATAACTCAATCAGCATGACAGAGTGATCTACAGTCTTGTCCTGGTCAACACTCCCACTTGTGTTAAAGAGAAAGACTTGCATGATATCAGCTGGTCCTTTTGTGGCAGGGCTTTGCAATTCATCTGATCACTCTTCATAAGAGTATATACAAATTGCCATCATAAAAATTGAGTCAGCAGATTTTGTGAAAAATATGTGTGTCATTTTTAAAATTTTTAGTCACTGCTTTACAGGTGCAGACTAACATGAATGTGTGTGTGTGTGTGTATTTCCTGCAGTCTGATTGGCTATCAGCATCACCTTATTTGCATTTAAAACTGCAGACAGTGAAACAGGAATTTGGTGATTCCAGAATGCATAATTTGTATGTTATTTGAGCTGAAATATTAATTGGACATAAAATATTGGACATTTTTGAGACCTCTAAGACTTTGATTAACTTGTTATAAAAATATGGCATATAAAAATTTTTATATATAGTTTGACAAACTCAACGAATATTTTATCATATTTTATTTTGTGTGTGTGTGTGTTTAGGTAAGCCTTACTGCAGGTCATAAGTTTGATAGAGACGTCGAGCTGTATATATATTATCAGAATCCTCATCAGCTCACTGCTATAGTGGAGGCTGGAGCGCCGACTGCACAGCCAGGTATTTAATAAAAATCCTAACTGACAGTGTTTCAACCATAGTAGCTAATAAATAAACAATAGCATGTTTTTCATCAAGTCTCACATCTTCTCTTTAACAAACAAAGTAACCAACTAATCATTGAACATCTTCTGATGGATTCTGAATGCTACTTTGGGGCATGTTCACACTTGCAGTTCCGTTCTCTTGTTTCGTCCCAAAGCATAAAATCTTCTTCTTCTGGTTTCTCCCATTAGGGGTCGCCACAATGGATCTCTCTCTCTATCTCTGTCTACCACATCTTTTTTTGTCACTCCTACCCTCTGCAGGTCTTCCCTTCCACATCCATAAACATCCTGTTTTGGTCTTCCCCTTTTCTTCTTTCCTTCTGCCTGGCAGCTCCATCTCTAACATTCTCCTCTCGATATATTCCTCATCCCTCCTCTTCACGTGTACAAACTGTCTTAACTTGGCCTCTCTAACTTTGTCCTCAAACTCACCGGCACTATCACTCATCAATATAAGGTACTAATTTTGGACCAAGCAGAATTTTTTTTTTTTTTTTTTTTACTTCTGATTCGCTAGTACAAAGCAAAGTCCTGGTTCGCTTAGCGTTCACACTGGCATTTTTAACATTGGACTAAAAGACAACAGAAGGCATGTGGATTTTTTAAATTTATTTCTTTATTTATTTTTGTGTGTGGGTTTTACCAGCTGAAAACTCATGAAGTGTTTATAAAATGTAACTTTATACATTGAAAGCAACACAAGAATGGTATGACATACCATGGTCGCCAATGTGCCTAATGTTTTTATTTTGTCACTAGCTTTTATTTATGTTTTCGTGACCATCCTCCACAAAAAACAACTAGGTAAATAAATAGAAAAAAAAAAAAAGCCAAGCTGCAATCTTTTGCAGATTTTCCCCGCTCTAACGAGCGCTCAAAAATGTGACATTTCTTGAAACAATTCAACTATCATACTTGCGTGAATGGTTTGCAAGATCTCTTATTTGAACACAGCAGTGATGTGTGAACAAGTGTACTCCTTCATTTTTAAGCGAATGTTCTTGTATGCTCATTAAATTTAACATTTAATTCGGCATTGTTAACCAGTGACCGTTCTAGGTACAGTCATCATCAGATATTGCTAGGATAGCAGTTTTGGATCGTTGGTTTGTGGTGCGTTCGCATTTCAATCAAATCACATCAGTGTTTGTTTGAAAGCAGACTGAGACCCACCATTTCAAGCAGCCTCGGTTCACTTCCTTGGTGTCCCCTGAAGTTCAGATGGCAGCGTTCAATCTTGTTTAGTTAATCTGCACTAACAGAGCAACCGCACCAGGGTTGGTTTTAATCAAACAGGTGTGAACATGCCAAGTGTGAACACACCCTAAATGTCTGTAATACAATTTGAGTAGCACAAATTTAACAAAATAGGAATGTCTTTATTACTTCTTTTACACTGCTCTTCATTCATATCTTTTTTAGGGACTCTAATGGGAGATCCTGCGGTCATGGTCAGTTTTTATCCAGAGTTTCCTCAGTCGGTCATGTCCTCCACATCATCTTGTGGTGAGTTTGTGTTCGTCATGGACAGATCTGGCAGTATGGGGTGCGGAATGCATAATGGACAAGGTGCACAAGAACGCATCATGTGCGCTAGGGTAAGATTCAACACTTAACTGAACTTATAATAGCTTCTGTCATGCAAAAAATAAAGTTATTTTATGCATATGAATTAAGGTAGAAAAAAATAATCATGACCTGTATAAATGACATGTTTAGGACACTCTGCTCCTGATGCTGAAGAGTCTCCCCCTGGACTGTTACTTCAACATCTACGGCTTTGGCTCTCACTTTGAA
Source organism: Clarias fuscus (assembly GCA_030347435.1). Taxonomy (NCBI): domain Eukaryota; kingdom Metazoa; phylum Chordata; class Actinopteri; order Siluriformes; family Clariidae; genus Clarias; species Clarias fuscus. The sequence goes on along the minus strand of CM059204.1, from coordinate 18,907,181 downwards.
TCCTTCTTCCCGTGAGTAACCTTCATGTGAACTGCGGATATGTGTTATTTCCAAGACCCCTATGGATCCTTAAAGGGTCTTTATATGTCTTGAATTTACTTTTTGACAGGTATGGATTAAAAATGTCTTAAAATGTTTGGAATTGAAGGGGGCAGTGCATTTTATTAGGAGCAGAAGCAATAAAGAATCATCTTTTATTTATTTCCAGTTTTATATTAGTTAAAAAGTATTTTACCCCACAATGAGAAAAAACAAGCAAGCAATTCAGGCTCAGACAGGGTAGATACACATTTGTGCAGAAACCATTTAGCAACTTCCATGAGTCAGTTGCTGTTACTGCTAGTTTGGCTGTATGTACTGTATTAAAATGATTTGTCTAGTGCAGATTTATCCCCTGTAGCTGAACTGAGAGACATGGAGCCCAGAGTCAGACTGGATCAAACAATTGGATAGATTGTGACTGGCCAAATTTCTGAAAAAAAGGAAATATACTGTTTGTTGCTTTCTAGATTAACAGATTGATAGATTGATATATACTTTGTCATTGTACAGTGCACAACAAAATTGTCACTCCTTAAAGTGCACAAAAATAAGTAAATATAAAAATACATAATCGTATAGTATTACTCAAATTTATTCACTTATTTGCTTCATTAGTTTTGTTATTGTGTTAGTTTACAAGTAAAATGTAAATCTGTCTTGTCCCAGCTAGCCGGCTAATTAGGTCTCCAAGTTAGCTAGTTAGTTTTTGTTAATTTATGTTGTAAATTTATGTTGCATGTAGCATATTGGTCCTGGAGGTTCATTGTTTCGTTTCACTGTGTACTATACTGTATATGGTTGAAATGACAATAAAAGTCTACTTGACTTGACTTGAAACGTGGATATTGAGACATTGCATTTATTATTGCACCTGTAAACAGTGTGATCTGTAAAACAAGATGAGATTGCATTATGCACATATTTTTGTTACGTGTCAAAAAGATGTGATGACTTGGGTGTCAAGTTGTCTCTACAGTGCCCTCTTATGTTTGTTTAATGGTAAATGCCTTGTATTGGGTCTTCTGACTGTTTTATTTTCTTTAAAGGAAATTTCTCACAGAAACCTGCCAGTGGGGTGGATTGTTTAAGATAAACTACCCCTAGATGCAAGTGTGTGTGTGTGTGTGTGTGTGTGTGTGTGTGTGTGTGTGTGTGTGTGTGTGTGTGTGTGTGTGTATGTGTGTGTGTATGTGTGTGTGTGTGTGTGTGTGTGTATGTGTGTGTGTGTGTATGTGTGTGTGTGTGTGTATGTGTGTGTATGTGTGTGTGTGTATGTGTGTGTGTGTGTGTGTGTGTGTGTGTGTGTGTGTGTGTGTATGTGTGTGTGTGTGTGTGTGTGTGTGTATGTGTGTGTGTGTATGTGTGTGTGTGTGTGTGTGTGTGAAGAATGGTTGTTCCATTCAATGTGTATTCCTGGATCATATCCAGTATCCTTGGGATAGCTGACCCGGGTCAAGTAAAAGTGAACGTGTGAGAATGAGACGGTGCTGGTTAAATGTGCTGTAGTAAAGCTTTGCTGTTCTTGCTGTATGTTTTGCTGGCTTTAGGAAAAGTGTGCAGTACAATCAGGACACCCTAGATCAGGCTGTGAAGAAGGTAAATGAGATGCAAGCAGACATGGGCGGGACGGAGATTCTGCAGCCTCTGGAACACATTTACAAGCAGCCGTGCATCCCCAACCACCCAAGACAGGTAAAATTATCCTTCATCCAAACAGCAGTGATTTATCAATGACAAGATGACCTTCATTTTCATATTTGCCTAATGCCGATTGTCTGTTTAGATTTATATTTCTAATCAAGGTCATTAGATTACCATTATGCCATACTCAGAATGGTGCTCTTTCTACAGTTTACATTTTTTTCTACATTCCCATTGGATAATTATTTGTTCTAAATTAAGTTCATTTTCTCTCTAGATTAAAAAATTCTTCTCTCTTTTTCAGCTGTTTATATTTACAGATGGTGAAGTAGGAAATACCGGAGATGTTCTTCACTGTGTCAGGAGCAATGCTGATTTTCACAGGCATGTACTGTTTACGATGTATAGTTTTAGTTTCTGGAGTGGATTTCAGAGTAAAAATATGTAAAATATAACAATTATTCCTAACGCATAATCGGAATCTTTTTTTAAATATATTTTTTATTACAGTCGAATTAGCATAATGTTTTCAGAATTGCACCTGTGATCAACCTGGTTTAAACCACAATTGCCTGAAGTTGACCAATGAAAAAGAAAAGCCTCTCATACCGCAACACTTTTTTTTCCTAACCTGACAGTTCTAAGTATAATGAAAGAATTCATATATCTTGGATATTGAAAAAGTTGTTTAACAGAGTAAACCAGGTAACTTTCTGGTTTCTGTATTTAGAAGGCTCATAAGGAATTTCTAATCTGCTTTGTTGTTTAAACAGATGTTTCTCATTTGGGATTGGTGAAGGTGCAAGTACTGCACTCATTACAGGATTGGCTGAAAATGGCTCTGGTCATGCCCAATTCATCACAGGAACTGAACGCATGCAGGCCAAAGTAATTGCTGTTCTCAAACAAACAAACAAAAATAACATGAATTTGTATTAGAGCTTTGTATTCGTATTATTTTGACTAATGGTTTTGAATAATGAATCACAGTTAAATGTATGTGATGGTTCATTTATAGCCATATCAGATAATTATGACAGTCCTGCATCTCTGAGTTTGCTATTGATGAATAGGGGATGTTTACTGGGAAATACTAGATTTTTACATTCTCTTCTACTTATTAATGAACATTCTTTGTACTAAATTTCCAATGCTAGGTAATGCAGTCTCTTCGCTACGCTTTACAACCAGCTGTAACTGATATCACTGAGGATTGGACTGGTTTGTCCTTCACACGTCTCAGCCCCCCGATTAAAGCACTCTTCCATGGGCAAAGAGCCCTGATTTATGCCCAGTTGAAAGGAGAGGCAAGTTTAACACAAAACATCTTATTCTGTAAAAGTTGATATTCCATGAATCTATGAACTTTTTATTATTTGTACATAATTTCATAATACATATTTGTATTATCACAGATGTGATAATCATGTACATATTTATATTGACTGCATATACTCCTAATCACCAGTGTCTGTTTCTCTCCATAGGAATGTCAAAAACCAGACGCTATGGGGAAAATAGCAGTGCAGTACCACCTGGGAGATCAAGAGGTCTCAAACACTGTCCACTTCTCCATGAAGCCTGCCGAGGGCAGCGGGTAACTGCTGTAATGTTCAAAAGAGCTTGTATATACTGTAGTATTTAATATATATTACTATAATCCTATAGTAACAACTGCACGACTAATCTAAAAAAAATATCACAAAACATGTATTTCCCTACATGCTACATTTACATGTTCGCTTATTTACTTGACAACTGCAGATGCTGCAGTCACACTCACACTTGCACAGTGTAATGCAAAACACTATTAATTCATCAATCAGGCCAGAGATTAGCAAATGATTACAGCTCGATCACTTTTCTCATCTCAATTCCTCATTTATTACATTCCACTGTCACTCTTGTGATGTGTAACAAGAAGAAAAGAACAGTCTAGTCAGTTTATTCTGTGTATTTGGAGTAGTATGCTGTTGTTTTCTGCCAAAAACCTGAACTCCTGAACCTGTATAGCGAGGAGATTTTATTTTTACTGACTTAAACTCTCACCATCACTCAAACATACGCTCAATACCACAATGCTCTCTCCAGATTTCTCTGCAAATTCCAGGCAATCAGAGGCTAGAGGGGGGACAACCCCAACCAATCAGAAACTGGAGAATGTTGCATTTTTGATTGCTTCTTTGCGGCTGTTTGTCCTTCAATGCACGTGTCAAACCATTGCATTGTTTTCTGTTCTTGCATTTAGCAGCTAGTACATACTTCATCAGATGCGTTAGGTTATATCATTCTAACCTAACGCACCGCACCCCCCAACGCCTGCTTAATAATGAATAAACCGTAATTAACAAATTTTTAAAGCTGAATTTTTGGAAAGCTGAATTTTTTATTTTTTACATTTTTTACCTGCCACATGTTAAATTAGTCACCTACTGTAAATAGAACCTGCCTGACAAAGTGAAAGTCATGTTAAAAGCTCTCAAAAAACAACACAAATTGTGGACGTAAATCCAAATGAGATGCTGTGGCATGCCCTTAAAAAGGCAGCTTGAAAACGTATTGTAATAGTTATTTAAACCTTTTTTTTTTTTTTTTGGATTTTCCCCGATTTTCTCCCTAATTTAGTCGTGTCCAATTCCTCCCTGTCACTAGGGGGCTCCCACATTAAGGCTACTATTACCACTCAGCCGGGAGGGCCGAAGACTATCATGTGTTTCCTCTGAAACACATGACGCCAGCCGACCGCATCTTTTCGAACTGCTCGCTCGCGCACCGTTGGGGGCGGCGTAACACACTCGGAGGACAGCGCTATCCGCTCCCTCCGTTGCGCGAGCCCTGATTGGCTGTAGAGTCGTGATTAATGTGGGAGCGCTAAGTACCTCTCATCCCTCCCCTCTGAGAGAGCTCGACCAATCAGCTCTCTCTAGACCTCCGGCTGCCAGAGGTTACAGCACCACCCGGGATTCGAACTAGCGCTCTCCGGATGATAGGGCGAGCGCTTTTACCACTGCGCCACTCGGAGTAGTGTACTTAATTCATTTCAAACTACCTCACAAATACTGGCTTGCCTCACGTTAATAAAAAAAATTAACTAACGTATGTGAAGTAATGTTGGCTGAGTGTACAAAAATGTACAGATGCTATTTATTAGTATTTTTTATGTATTAAAAGATATTTACATTAAAAGCATGTTTTTAGTTGAGTGCGATTAAATGTTTTGGTTGAGGAAAGTGAGAATTATAATCTCGATTATCATGTACAACAATTGTAATTAACATTGTGAGACTCATGCAGCCCTAGTAAGCCATTAAGAGGCCATTTAGTGGAGTACTTTATATGGAATCGGGTAGGAGTTTATGGAGGTTTTGAGGCATCCTGTTGAAATTAAATGAATAATATTCAGCTGTGTGTGTATCGGTCTGTGAATAGGTTGGTCAGTCTCTCTCTCTCTCTCTCTCTCTCTCTTGCTTGCTCGCTCGCTCGCTCTCTATCTCTGTGTAGAATGGCCATCCACAGGTTGGGTGCTCGCTCTCTGATCCGCTCTCTGGAAAGGGAAGAGCAGGATGATGGAGCTGATAAAGAGGCTCTGAAGGCCAGAGTGGTGGAACTGAGTAAACAGTCTGGAGTGAGCAGCTCACACACTGCCTTCATAGCCGTCAATAAGGGCAGTGGACAATCTGTGAAAGGACCAGTGGTGACGAGGAGAATTCCTACAATGCGTCAGTATTCCTTTTTTTTATAGTCACTTTACCCAACCAGAATTTGTATTATTAATATAGATTTACAATAATATGAGTAATAATATCAGCGTTCAAAGATTTTATGCATAAGTGCGTTATACAGTGCACATGGAGAAACTAACGGCCTGTTTTTATTTATTTTTAGTAATGATGCAATGTCAGATGGCTAAACGTAAGTAACGTAACATGAGTTTGTAAATATTTATTTATCATGATATTATTGTGTAATATTGTTGTCGTATTTTCTTCATAAATTGTATTAAGACTTAAGTTGCTGAGACTGTTGTTAACAGATGGGTAACAGTTTACTTCTTTCACCATATGATTTTTATTTCAAGAAGCGTTGATGTTGGCATGTCAGAGCTTCCTAGAAAAACTATATTTATTTATATTAAATTAAATAAAATTATATATATATATATATATATATATATATATATATATATATATATATATATATATATATATATATACATGCATCCTTTTAAAAGGCTAAAAGAACTTTTGCAATATGTGTAATAAAATTATTGTACTTTTCTGCCTGTATACACTAGACCACAGATGACTAATCTAACATTCTATTCTAGTTCCCCCATGTCCAGTTTTGCTGTGTGGGCCTGCACCAATGGCCGCACCAATGGCTGCACCACAGTATTGTAGTTATGGTAAGTTGTTGAAATATGCCTACTGTTGTAACTTTCTAACAGTCTTTTTTTGTATTCAGACATGAAATAACCAAGAGAGTAGTTTATACTAGGAAATTATAACATGATACATGGTCGGATTAAGAACACTGACTGTAGATGTGTAATTGGAAAACACACACTATATACGGTATGTGTGTGTACAGTACTTGCATGAATACCCATCACTGATAGAGTTTTTAGAAATAGTTAAGGTTAAAGCTAGAAATTAGCTGATTAGCTATAATGTAAACAGTGGTGATATTATTTCTGGTTGAAGCTGACATACATATCTGCCTGACTTTCTGCACGGCAGAACTCACTGCATAACTTATTACCAGAGGTGTAAAGAGTAATAAACTTTTGTACTCAAATACAAGTACTGTTACTTTAGTACAAGTAAACTTGTTTTATAAAAATCTAAAAAGTAACTCATTAAAAATTTACTTAGGCCTCCGAGTGGCGCAGTGGTTAAAGCGCTCGCCCTATCATCCGGAGATCGCTAGTTCGAATCCCGGGTGGTGCTGTAACCTCTCGCAGCCGGAGGTCTAGAGAGAGCTGATTGGCCGAGCTCTCTCAGAGGGGAGGGATGAGAGGTACTTAGTGCTCCCACATTAATCACGGCTCTTCAGCCAGTCAGGGGCGTCTGTGAGCTCGCGCAACGGAGGGAGTGGATAGCGCTGTCCTCCGAGTGTGTTACGCCGCCCCCAACGGTGCGCGAGCGAGCAGTTCGAAAAGATGCGGTCGGCTGGCGTCACGTGGTTCGGAGGAAACACGTGATAGTCTTCGGCCCTCCCGGCTGAGTGGTAGTAGTAGCCTTAATGTGGGAGCCCCCTAGTGACGGGGAGGAATTGGACACGACTAAATTAGGGAGAAAATCGGGGAAAAATCCACAAAAAAAAATTTACTTAGAGTAAAAGTTACCGAGTTCCTTTTTTTTTTTTTTTTAACAGCGGGGGTGTGATGGGGGATTCTAGTGTAGTTCAAAAAAGACAAAGGAATGTAAATCTCAAACGAGTTGTTTTTAACTGATGGAACATCATTGCATAATAAAGATGTTGCCTTTCTTGAGCTTGAAATCAAAGTGGCCGCTTAAAGATGGTGCTATGCTTTGCGCCGGATAGCCGAGTGAAAACGAGCTTAAGAATAACTTTCAGCACAAAACCTTTACCGGCGTCTTTCAGCATCACAAAACATAAAGTAAAAGTAAAGAAAAGGGTAGAAGAATAGAGCGTTTCTGGGGCGAGCAGCATACCTGAGCTCCTCCGTTCTCTCCTTCTCACACACACACAACTTTTAAAAGGACTACATATGTACATACATGTTCTCCATGCCCATCAGTCAATCAGTGCAGTGGTTTCAGTGCATCAACCAATCAGTGCAGCCGGGGTGCTTTTTTTTTTTTTTTTCCTTCCACGTTGCAGTATTTTGCATTTTCATTCATTTATTTTTTACTCAGTAGCGACTATGATTTCAAATGTAGCAAAGTACAGTACTTCAAACCAAACATACTTAAGTAAAAGTAAAATTACAGATTTAAAAAAAATAGAAGTACACAAAAAATACTCAATTACAGTAATGCGAGTAAATGTAATTTATTACTTTCCACCTCTGATTAATACAAAGAAACAAAATTTTGGTTCAGTATTTTACACCCTGTTTACTTTTTTACTAGTACTTACTAAGTACCTTAGTTGTACTTCTTTCATCATCAGCCAAATACTCTCCCTGTTTAAAGTAGATTATTAAATTCGGCATGTACCTGTTCATAACATCACTTTTAATCAACAGTTAGATTTGAGTGCATAATAATGTGCGGTCAATTCGGGTATTTTACATGCCTTCATATAGTAGCGTTCCACATTACTGCTTTTAATAGCACTGCGGTTTCGGAACGTATGAGACAAACTGGTTTTAAACTTTCCGCAGGAAGAGTAAACATACAATTATCTGTCCATACAGTACATCTTTGAAGATTCAGTTTTCAAAAGTTATATACACCTATAGCCACGCCCACCTCAAGGAAAAAAACACTATATTCGTCCAAAAAAGCGATGGATCCTGTGAGGTAATCTTGCACAAAACTGCTCATAGCGTCTCTTCTACTCAACATTTTTATTTCATTTCTGGCACAGGTTAACCTCGGGCAAATACCGAAGGACTGGTAAAGTTTCATTAAATTCTGTAGCGTTTCTTCTTCACAAAGCTACTCAAGTAAAAGTAAAAAGTATGCTGCAGTAAAAGTACTCATAGAAGTAATTTTTTTACTAGTAGTTACAGTTATAGGGCTTATAGATACGCCCTATAAATTGACTCTCCGATTGTTTTAGACCAAATTCGATTTTCGATTGTAAAACGATTATTTTCCTTAAAATAAAAAAATGTTTGTTAAATTTAAGCAAAATGATATAATCGAACATGCACTGCTTATTTGGACTAAAAGTGCAAACTTGTTTTCATGAACAGTTCTTGTTATTTTAAGACAAAGTAATCAGAACAACATGCATACCTCCTTTTTTGGTGTTAAAGTGTTAACTTCCACCAGTTTTTATGTTCTGGTTATTCTAAAGTACAAGCTAAAGATCTAAATTACGTTTTATAAAACAAATAGTTGTAAAAAATATATATATACAGTGAGGTCAATAAGTATTTGATCACCCTGTGATTTTGGAAGTTCTCTTACTTAGAAATCATCACTATTGTTGCATGTAGACTATCAGTAATACACTAAGACGTCATGGTTTAAAATATTGCATCGCACGTAATTGTTAATTCCCTGCTTAAGTCAGCCCATGTTCGGGCCCATTTGAAGTTTGCCAGGGACCATCTGGATGATCCAGAGGAGTCATGGGAAAAAGTCCTGTGGTCAGATGAGACCAAAGTAGAACTTTTTGGTCTTAACTCCATTCGCCGTGTTTCGAGGAAGAAGAATGATGAGTATCGTCCCAATAATACCATACTTACAGTGAAGCATGGGGCTGGAAGCATCATGGACTGAGGGGGTGTTTTTCTGCACACGGGACAGGATAACTGCACTGTATTAAGGAGAGGATGAACAGGGCCATGTATTGTGATATATTTGGCAAAAACCTCCTTCCCTCAGTCATAGCATTAAAGATGGGTCTTGGCTGGGTCCGCTAACATGACAATGACCCAAAGCACATAGCCAGGAAAACCAAGGAGTGGCTCCGTAAGAAGCATATCAAGATTCTGAAGTGGCCTAGCCAGTCTCCAGACCTAAATCCAATAGAAAATTTTTGGAGGGAGCTGAAACTCCGTGTTGCTCAGCGACATCCCCGAAAACTGACAGATCTAGAGTAGATCTGTATGGAGGAGTAGGCCAAAATCCCTCCTGCAGTGTGTGCAAACCTGGTGAAGAACTACAGGAACCATTTGACCTTTTGTTAACAAAGGCTTCTGTACTAAATATAAAATTTAAGTGATAAGTGATAAAATACTTATTGACAGTAATTCACAAATAAATTGTTAAAAAATCATACAATGTGATTTCCGGATTTGTGGTCACTGTTTTCACCTGGCTTTTAGACGGTGTTTTCGCGCTGACACTTGTCTTGTTTAGCTCGCAGCGGCAAACACGACGCTGATTCATCAGTGTGTCTCTGTTCGAGGTGCGTGAGGAAATTAGTCGTGCTGCTTTCTTTAGTTGCCACAAACTTCAGACACCTTTTACACTGGGCTTTGGCTTGTTCAATGTGTAAAGTTGCGAACCCGAACAATTTTCGTACGACTGATGAAACTGCGCCTCTGTTGGAAACAAGCTCTTTGGTTTCATCAGCGCGCGCTGCCATGTTGTATCTCGTATTTCCCACGTGTGAGTCACAAAGGTGGCAGAACTACAGAAGCTTATGGTGCCATGCTAAAGTGAAACCGTAAAATCTATTTTCATTTTTCAACATCGACATAAACCATAAAGTTTAATTAATCGATAGTAACGATTAATCGCGCAGCTCTACTAGTAGTTAGTAAAAAAGTTAGTTAGTTTAGTAGTTACTCAAGTAAATGTAACAGAGTAACTGTAACATTTACATTTGCATACAGACATAAGAACAAACAGACTGAAATTTTTCTGAGACTCGTTTCAGGTTCTCCAATGTGTGAAAATCATGAAAGGAGCGAGCAATGACCAATGTACTGGCCAAAGTCTTTCTTTTATATACATATGCACTACCACTCAAAAGTTTGGGATTTCTTTGTTTTTGTTTAGTGATTTATGTTCTACATCCTACAACAATACTGGGGATTTTAAAACTATGAAATAGCGCATATGGAATTAGGTAATTATGTAACAACAACATGCGGCATGTTGGTGTAGTGGTTAGCACTGTCGCCTTGCCCCTTTGATTCCCGGCCAGGTTTGATTCCCGTCTCTGTGTGCATGTTCTCCCCGTGCTTGCGGGTTTCCTCAGGGTACTCCGGTTTCCTCCCACAGTCCAAAGACATGTAGGTTAGGTTATTTGGCATTCCCAAATTGGCGTACCCCGCCTTGTACCCTAAGTCTAGGGTATAGGCTCCAGGCCCCCCATGAACCTGAATACAGCATTAAGGGGTATAGATGATGAGTGAGTGAGTATAACAACAGTCAGTTGTTATTTTAAGACACAGAGGTTAGCCTTCCTGAAACAGTTCTTGCAAGAACAGTATTTCCAAGTGTATTTACAAAACCCATCAATTACTATGATGAAACTACTATGATAAAAGACCGTCCCTGGAATGCAAGACCAAAATTTACCTCTGCTGGAGAGGAGAAGTTTGTTTAGCTCAAAAATCACAAATCAGCACCTCGGATTAGAGCCGTTATAAAGTTTTTTTTTTTTTACAGATCATGAGTAGCAGACACATCTCAACATCATCTACACTCGTTTATAGGAAATTATTGGATACTTTGGATGCCTTCATCATTGTTTTACAATGTAGTAAGAAATAAATACCAGGAACGATCATGGAGTTAGAAATGATCCCAAACTTGTCAATATTAAAGAAAAACCATGTGGGGGGAAAAATGACTAAATCTTCTATACAACTAACCTTGTTCACCAGTTAAGAACAATGGAACGTGAATTATTTGAGTATGAAAAGTTATCTGCAAATGACAGCAGCTAAATCTTGACCCTTACTTAGCCACCTATAGCAGAAGTGCTCAAAAAGGTCGAGCCTTATTCTGCAGAGACTAAAAAGACAGAATAATGAAGAGAGAAATAAAGAGAGGTTCCCAGCCCAACCCAGAAGTGCCAAAATGAGCACACACACACACACACACACACATATATTGAGTCCATCCTCACAAACTGCACAAATCTTCGCGTGGTATGGCAACTGCACTGCTTCAGTATAATAATACAGTATGACTTGTGCAGTAGACAAGCAATGTCAAATACTCAAATAACACAATATACATACACGTATATAGATATCTGAATGTATGTATAATACAGTATATACTAAATAAATATGGGTGAAATATACATTAGTGCACATAAGTTGAATATAAGTTATGGGCATGCATATAAGTTATACATGATGAACATAAGTTATGGATGGTGCAAAGATGTGTAGGAATATAGCAGTGCAATATGGACAGAAATTGACAGTCTAGTGGTGTATTTGTTAACATTCTATGATAAGCTGTTCAGTGCAGTAACAGCCATAGGAAAAATATTTTTCCTATGCACCTGAAGCACCTGCCTAATAGGATAAGGGTAAATAGTCCACCATTGGGGTGAGAGACATCTTTGTTGGTGCCTTTTGCCCACTGCAGGCAGCATTTTTTTTTAAATGTCCCCCAAGGTGGGTAGCTGAGTGCCAATGTTTAGTTGGCCTGTTTTCAGCACCCTCTGAAGGTCTTTGTCTTCCGAAGCTGTGCAGTTGCCATACCACACAGAGATGCAGTTTGTGAGAATGCTCTCAATGGTACACCATTAAAAGGTCTCCAGCACCCTGGAGCACAGGTTACATTTTTTAAGTCTGCTTTTATCACTTTAGCCAACCAGCTAACTGGAAAGACTGGTTTAGCCTGCCACTAGAAATGTAGGACCTGACACAGGGTGGCCGTATAGGGTATAGTTGACAGCGAGTTCAGTCAAATGCAAAGTACCTATAGCATATACATTACCAACAAACTAAAGGTAAGCTAAGTAACTAGCTTGTGGTAACTGAGAGAAATACTGTAGGCATTCCAACTATCAATCAGTCTCCATTCGTTCCACCCATTTGCCTATTGATGGATTAACGGGTTCAAGCAGCTTCTGTCAGCTTCTGCCATCAAGGTGATAATGACCTACTTTGTAGCCTGACGTGCATCTCCCCAGAAATATAACTACACATCATAGTGACACAGAGAGCACTTTTTTCATATTGAGTTGAATGAATATGGACAAAATTAAGGAGACACTAACCGAAGAAGCTCGTATATCTATACAATTGTAAGATTCATCTTTGCCGCACTATAAAGACTATCAAATCTCAGCAAATTCTTGAAGAGGTATTGCCACAAACATTTGGACATATTCCAACTAGATCCTCTCAGTTTGTTTCACCATTGTTTGTAATACACCAGAAAAACTCACCAGAGTGTGGCAAAGGGACAGAGAAGCATAGAAGCTCCACCACCAATTAGCAGTTTGCCAGTGTAACTGTGCAGCGACGCAGACACACATGCTCACAAGTATAAAGGCTCTACATAGACTTAATATAGAAGCATAAATAAGGCTGTAGTGGCTACAGATTTTATGTTCTTTGACTGGAATCAATAAAAATAAAGCTAGAATTCACTGATTGTATAAATCTTTGTTGTTTAAAAAAGGGCAAGAATTTTTAAAACTGCATTAACTCTTCAATATAAACCATTGTCAGTGTGCTTACGTGTAATTAACATTTAAATTAATGTCAAACAAATATATATACAGTGGAACCTTGGATTACGAGCGTAGTTTGTTCTGGAAGCATGCTCGTATATCAAAACACTCATAAACCAAATTTTTCCATTATTTATTTTATTTTTTATTTATTTATTTTATAATTTTTTTCCATTATTTGCAGTATTTTTCTATAAGAAATAATGGAAACTTCAATAATTCTTTCCACAGCCCAAAAAAATTTATACATATAAAAATAATTAATACAAAATCTAAAGTAAAAAAAAAAAAAAAAAGTTACCCTGCACTTTACCTTAAATGATTTGTCTGGAGTTTTTTTTTTTTCCGTTTGTGCGCACAGGAGCTGTGTATGTGTCTGTGTTTGTGTGTGTGTGTGTGTGTGGCATTAGCCCTTCCCCTCTCCCACCCGACAGGCGCTCGTCTTGCAGAACACTCACAAACCGCGTTACTTGCAATCCGAGGTTCCACTATTTATGATTTTACTATTTATGACTATTTATGATCGTGCAGGTTGTTAATTATAGCACTGTTATCATACCATATGTAGTACTTTTATGCAGTGCAAAACTGATTTTTTTGCATGTGTTTCTGTTCATTTGCTTCTGTACAGCAATGGATGTTCCAGTTTCAGCAAGTAAGTTACTAAATACAGGTGTTTGTAATTGATACACCATTCATATCCAGAGAATTATCGTAAAAACAAAAGTATTATTTCTTTTTAAAATTCTTCAGAACCCACAGTAAATTGTATACAGGGCTGCAAGTTCTTTTAGGATGAAAGTTTAAAATGGTCTTTTTTGAATATGAAACTTATATTGTTCTCTTTTTCCTTTCTATTATATTCTTTTATTTATTTTCACTGTTTTTGGATTTCCTCCAGTGGTTGAGTGTAAGTGTGCACAATGTTTGTATCTCTGACTTTGTTAGTGCAGCTAAAAAAAAAAGTAAAATAATAATACAGGTGTGCTGTATAGAAAACAAACAATGATAATGTGGTCAAATGTGGCCCATCACATAACTTTTAGGGATATTGCCACTCTGAACAGCATACATCAGAGAGGTTAATTTCTCATATTTTACAGGAATTTTTTTTCCCCCCCCGATTTTCTCCCTAATTTCGTTTCCTCCGAACCACGTGACGCCAGCCGACCGCATCTTTTTCGAACTGCTCGCTCACGCACCATTGGGGGCGGCGTAACACACTCGGAGGACAGCGCTGTCTGCTCCTTCCGTTGCGCGAGCTCACAGATGCCCCTGACTGGCTGTATAGCCGTGATTTTTGTGGGAGCACTAAGTACCCCGCTGAGAGAGCTCGGCCAATCAGCTCTCTCTAGACCTCCGGCTGCGAGAGGTTACAGCATCACCCGATTTCGAACTGGCGATCTCCGGATGATAGGGCGAGCACTTTACCACTGCGCCACTCGGAGGCTTATTTTACAGGAATTTGCCAAAAATCATAAATCAATCTTTAACTTGGTGCGAGAAAAACATTATTTTTGCTTATAGTTCCATATAGTAATAATTTAACAAGTGAGTTTTTATTACTTTTGTCATAGCAGAAACTTACAGCTCTGTGGTATGCATTGTTGTCCATTCTGTGGTTATTGCAGTGCTACAGTGATTTTATAAAATGATCAAAATATCAAGATGGTAGGATGTCAGTGGTACTTTTCATTCCGTTAGGTGATGGAGCTTTTGACGTGAGTCCAGATCTTGTTCTGTCAGACAGCAATACTGGTTTCGTTCCACAACCCTTCGGAGCCTCGCATATTCAGAGTTTGTGTTTTTAATTGATCTTGTTTTTTCTGTTTTAGATATTATTGAGATACATTTGTTTATAACTGTTTTTATACATCTATACTGATGTCTCTGTAGAGAATTCTGAGACTCCAAAGGACCTGCTGTTGCAGCTTGTCTCCCTACAAAAGGCTTCAGGTTGCTGGGAAATGGAGCCTGCCCTTGCTGAGGTCTTTGGGAGGACAGAAAAAGAACTAATTGAGCAAATTCCTGCACAGGTTAGTGCAGTAAATATTTCTGTGCAATGTGTGATGCCGATAGAAAATTAACCTTAAAAGCCTAAATAATTAGATTTTTTACTTAACGACTGCTAGGGACTGCTGTGTTTTTCTGCAAAAATACTGTTTTTCCAGGAACTGTACAGGTTCTTTAGATCAGTGGTCTCCAACCATAACACAGAATCTGTGTGAGCTCTAAGGTTGTTTCCCTGTGACAAGATGTTCCCATCTGGGAGTTATGTGGGACAATGGTCCCTGAAGTGTATTTCTCATGTCCCGTCTGCTCCGTAATTTCTTTTTCGCTGTAGCCACTGCAGTCAACCCTGTCTCACAAACGTACAGTAGGTTGTTGAAAATGCAAGCAGATTTTTTTATGCTTTTGTGCCGATTTCAGGATATTCAGGATATTTTAATCCATAACGTCTACATAGTTAAAGTAGTTACAAACACACTTTATACAAAGAGAGCTTGGAGCATGTGAATCACGTGTTGCGATGTGCAGACAGAAGCAAATGGGACACGATTCTGATTGTTTTATTTTGAAAAATTATCTGCAGACTCTAATGGTCATTAAAACGGAACTAAAATCAAATATGTATTTAAATTCTTTCTGTGTGGCTCAGTACCAAATCATCAACAGTCCGGTACTGGTCTGCCATCCAGTGGTTGGGGACCACTGCTTTAGATGACAAGAAAATAGTTTTCCATATTCTGACACAAAACTTTTCTTTTTACCCCTACACACTTTTGACAAACTCTACATGTTACATTTCCCTCTAAAAGTATTGAAACGGCAAGGCCAATCTTTTTGGTTTCAGGTCATCTATATATGTTGAACAACTTTTTTTTTTGCCCGAGATGTGCCTTGTTAGATTGATCATTTACCCCTTTTTCTCTGAGTATCCTCTTAAACCTATCTGCTCCAGGCTGTATCCTGGCAGACCCTGCACTCTGATCCCACCGCCCTAACTGGTATATGCAAAAAGAAAATATCATTACACTGGTACATGTGACAATTACTGAATCATGTTTTTTTCACCAGTGAACACTGAATGTTTTGTTAGAAAGGACAAACCAACATGAAGACCAGTGAGCTGACTATAGAAGAAAAGTACAGAAAACATGGAAAATCAGTGACCGCTATTGCACAAGCAGTGGGCTAACAAGTACAACAATTTGAAGTGAAAAAAAAACACTATTGGACTTGCCTATACTGTACATTGGAAGGGATGTAATATATTTTAAGGGACAGTATACCACATGAATGTAGGCAATTTTTATGTATAATTTTAAATCAGTATTTTAGAAGCAACTCTAGTCTTTTTGGGTCACTTTTCACAAGTTTGGCACATTTGGATCTTTCTCTACATGAACATGAGTTTGTCCATCATTTATATCTATGTAAGTTTTTTTTTGTTTGGTTTTGTGTGCAGGTGAAGCCAGATGTCTGGGCTACATTTCTGGCTCTGATTTGGTTACATGGCTTTAAGATCGATGCACAGGTTGAGTGGGAATTTTTGTCCATGAAGGCAGTGGCATGGATCCGCACTCAAAAAGGTAAACTATTTAGCAAGTAGTTATTGCTTAAGTAAATCTTTTACTACTAAATACATGCATAACCAGTATCCATAACCAGTGTTACTATTCAAATCAAATTCAAATTCAAACAATGATCTCTGTCTGTGTGTGTGTGTGTGTGTGTGTGTGTGTGTGTGTGTGTGTGTGTGTGTGCGCGTGCGTGCGTGCGTGCGTGCTCATGCATTTCAGTGATGAACCATTCAGACTGTGTTGGGGCAGGGAATGCCTTACTCGGCTGTCAGGTTAAAGAGGATGCTCTTGGGCTCTGAAGACATCACTCTCTTACAGCATTCACACACAAGCCTTGGCATCATTTTCTTGTTGTTGTTGTTGTTTTTTTAAAGAGCTTTACATTCATAGTTGTAAGAGGAATTACTAATATGACCATGCAGCAGGGAAAACATATAGTTGAAGCAGTAAAGTTAACAGTTACATGAACATCTAAAATCCAAAGCCTTCAATTAATTCACAAGAGCTACACTACATTTGTTTGTAAAATCCTTCTGTTTGAATAAGGATTTGCTTGTGATGTTTATACTCTGCTAATGTTTACTGTATGTTTTTAATACTGTTACTCTGTTAACTGTCTTGTTTTGCCTTGATCAAATCTCAGACAGAAAGCTGTTCATTGCAAAACCTTTATTAAAGCTATGCATAATAATATAACTTCTCTATACAATTGAGTTTGTCATTTATTTTCGCTCAGTTATTGTTCTTAAAAATGAAAGTTTTTGATTCTGTTCACTCGGTGGTTGAGTTGACAAATGGGTACAGACTGAATTTTGTGGTAACTTCTAAAATGGGCACCATAATTCTTTATACCATTTTATGCAAATGTTTAGGAACCCCTTGATAAAAGTTTTTGGTGATTTAAAAAAAAAAAATTATTATTGAAAAGATAGATACAGTCTCTTTTGGAAATGAAAAAAATGCACAATATTTTCAGCAAACAAAATATTATGTCATAATTTGAACAAAGATAAAAAAAATTATGGCACTGTGCAAAAGTTTGGACATCCTACATAATCAGTACTTAGTAACAACTCCTCTGGCAGATATCACAGCTTGCAAACGCTTTTAATAACCAGCTAAAAGTTTTTCAATTTTTGTACTTGGGATTTTCTCCCATTCTTCCTTGCAAAAGGCTTCTAGTTCTGTAATATTCTTTAGTCTTCTGGCATGCACAGCTCTTTTAAGATCCAAACCTTTCAAAGATGTTTAAATCAGGGGACTGATGGCCATTCCAAAACCTTCAACTTGCGTCTCTTGAAGTATTCCATAGTGGATTTTGAGGTATGTTTAGGATCATTGTCCTGTTGTAGAAACCATCCTCTTTTCAGTTTCAGCCTTTTTACAGATGATGTGATGTTTGCTTCCAGAATTTGCTGGTATTTAGTGGAATCCATTCTTCCCTCCACCCGTGCAGTGTTTCCTGTGGTACTGGCTCCAACACAAGCCCAAAGCATGATAGATCCACCCCAATGCTTAATAGTTGACATGTTCTTTAATGAAATGCTGCTCCTTTGTTTCACCAAACATGCCTTTGCTAATTGTGGCCAAAGAGTTCTATTTTAACTTCATCAGACCACAGCACTGGTTTTCAAAGCGCATCAAGCTTCTGTAGATGTTCTGTAGCATACTTCTGATGTTGGATTTTATGATGGGGATGCAGGTAAGGTTTTCTTCTGCTGACTTTTCCATGAAGGTCTTGTCTGTGCAAGCATCACTGCACAGTGGAACAGTGCAACACCTCTCCTGAGTCTGCTAAATCTTCCTGCAGGTTTTTTGCAGTCAAATGGGGTTTTTTAAATGTCTTTCTGAGCAGCATACAAGCAGTTCTCTCCGAGAGTTCTTGGTCTTCCGGATCTCATCTTGACCGCCACAGTTCCCCTTGCCATCTCTTAATTACATTTCTCACTGTGGAAACTGCAAGCTGACAATTATCTTTATTATTAATGATGTTATTTGCTATCTTCTTGTAGCCTTCTCCTACATTGTGGGCATTAATATATTTTATTTTCAGAGTCTTACACAGCTGCTTAGAGGAACTCATGGTTGTTGAGTGTCCGCATATGTGTGCAAAAGGTTTCAGGAGTTAAAGTATTTGTAAAGCTAATTGGCATTTACTAATTACAGCTGTTGCCATGCATCAGATCTAACGAGCTGATTAAGGTTTGAAACCTTGTAAAAAGAATCTGAGACTCTGGAACTCTTAGGGTGCCCAAACTTTTGCACCGTGCCATAGTAATGTTTTTATTTTTTATTTCTATTCAAATTATGCAGCAAACAATTTTTATATACAGTTGTATCTTTATGATGATAATGATGGTGTACCAATTCTAGCTTATTTATGAGTCTCAGGAGATTTTGTGTCTACTGAAGGTGAGTATGTTCTGTCACAACCTGTCATCTTGCATATTTTGGCATGATAGAGGAAATTCTACAGAAAAAGTTACATTTGGGTGACATAAAACTCCTGAAATGTATTTCTTCTTTCACACCCAAAACTACTTTAATAGCAATAACTCCCATTACCAGGTCAGAACCTAGTATAGTATGTTTATCCCTTGATTTGCCTTTTGCTGTTCTATAAAACAGGATGAAATGTGCCTGAGGACATGGGTCTTCCTAGCCATACATACTAAAGAAAGGGCGAACTTGTATTAAAAGAAAAAAAATGTAACCATCCTGAATGTGCACATTAGAAGCAGATTGCATAATATGCTTTATACAGTGATGGCCAAAATGACTGAGAAAAAAAAATGAAATTCAATGTTTTAATGACGTTCTTAAAATTTTAAAATCATGACAATAATAATAATAATTTGTTAATTTATGTTCAATCTTGGATTGACCTGTGCCTTATGTTGGGCATCTGTGACTTTAATTTAACCCTTAAAAGGAGTGGTTTACTTTCACTTTCAGTAGCCTGCTCGGTGTATAACTGAATCGAACTGCGCATCGATGAGCACTGTTTCAAGTTTTCACCCACAAAACTTAGAGCAAAATGGTGAACTGTGGCCTATTGACACACAATAATGAGCCAGGTAAGAGATGCATATTGTCTTTTTTTTTTCTTTGTTAACAAACTTGTTTATTTGTTTTAACACCATATATAACAGCCTGTAAAAAAAAAAAAAGTTACTAAATGAAATGCATATTTCATGGACACTCATGACAGGATTTGAAACCATGTCAGCTGTTAAACTAGTGTGCATACTGTAGGCTTCTGAGTTGTTGGGCAATATCCAGGCCATGGGCTACTAAGCACAAACATACAACCAGTTTAGACAACATGAGTGTATTCTCTATTAATATAAGCAATTTACAGGAAAAAAAAATTGTGTGTGTGTGTGTGTATTTTTACAGTATGTGTATATGTATGTACATGTATGTATGTATCTATATATTTGCTAAAAAGAAAGTAGAAAAACTTTTGCAACCAGAGCAAAATACAATAAGAATAGGTTAAAAAAAACATTAAGATTTATTAAAACATATAAATGCAAATGTTTCAATAGTGTGGAATAAAAAAAGGAGATTTCAAATTTGAGATGTCATGAATGCTGTGTTTATTTTCTATGTTTATTTTCTAAAATCAAAAGACTATCAAAAATAATTAATTTAAATTTACTGAAATACTCACACTCAACTCAATATATGTCACTTGATTCCATTCCTTCTGACATTCATTCTGTTCCATGAAACAGTTGTCAACTATGTTTGTCACTTTTTTTTTCCAGTAATTAGTTTGACAAGGTTCTTTACTTCCTTTATTTTCAAACAGTGAACATCTGTATTCATGCAAAGTAATTTCCCTCTGAGTTTAATGTTGATGTTAATAAAGTCTTTGACTTACTGTACCAAAATTAATCAAAAAGCACCTTGAATACTCATCTGAGAAGGTAAATCAGAATACATTGCACCTCTAACTCATTTTTTTTAACTGGAGATTTTTATGTGGTCATTGGCAGGAAGCGTGGTTGGAGGATGCTACAGCAGAATGGAAAATTACTTTGTGCTCTTTAACCCACACCGCATGTTTGTAATGTTCTAAACTAATAAATATGTACTGTTCTGATTCTAATTTACTAACATTTTGACATATTCTAATTTCATGTCAGATTCATGACACATTCATGTCAGAGAATTTGATTTAAGGGTTTTGTTAGAATAGAAACATTTTCATTCAAAATGTTGTAAAAGAATGCTCAGAATGTTAATTAGGGCCCAAGCACTATAAGGTGCTCAGGACCCTTTTGTTCACCTAAGGATTATTTTTTTCCACCCTTTTGGACTTTTCAGGGGTCTTAACATGCTCAAAAACTCATGAAACTTGGCAGACAGGTTGGAATCTGCTGCCATCAGGGTGCCTGAGAGTCTCGTGGCCTGGGCCCCCCACATGAGATTTTGCTGCATAGCTCATACACACTTTCACGTAAGCACACAAAACTCGGTATACATTTAGAGCTCATCAAGCAGAACAACTTTTGCACTGCATGTCCTGGGCTCAACTTAACAGGAGGCCGGTTATTTTGGGTCATTTGCAAAAAAGCACCCGAGGGATTTTGATATACTCCTCCTAGGGAATTTATATGATCGCCACCAAACCGGGCCGAAGAGATCTAAAGACATTGAGGAGGGATTTTTGATATCGCAAACGGGCCAGCCATGATAATGTCTTAAAATTACACCAAAAATTTTTTAATAACTTTCTGTGTGGCATTATATTGAATGACATTATATTCAGTGACGCCTTTAGTGACATCACATTCAGGAACATCATAGTTTGTTATTTTACAGCATCTGCGGCCTATTGTACACACATAAACATCACAAATGTTAACGCACACGCGCACACACACACACACACACACACACACACACACTCCTCTCTCACGACGCACAAACACACACACTAACGCACTCAACAAATATTTAGTGCCCAAACTGACATTAGCCCTGTATAGTGTGTGATGGGTGCACACACCGAGTGACGGTGCAACCGAGTGACGATGGCTTTTTCGAGGTCTTAACATACTCAAATAACACAGGTTGTGCAGTGCGCCCGGGGTGGTGATGGCACAGCGTGCTTGGGCCCATCATCGTTGCTTGCAACTATATTTAGGGCCCAAGCACTATAGGTGTGCACTACCCTCTTGTTTTTCTAAGGATTTTTTTTTTCCAACCTTTTGGACTTTTTGGGGGTCTTAACATGCTCAAAAACTCATGAAACTTGGCAGACAGGTTGGAATCTGCTGCCATCAGGATGCCTGAGAGTCGCGTGGCCTGGGGCCCCCAGGGGCCCCCACACAAGATTTTGCTGAATAGCTCATACACATATTCACATAGGCACACGAAACTCGGTACACATTTAGAGGTCATCGAGCCAAACAACGTTTGCACTGCATGTCCTGGGCTGAACTAAACAGGAGGCTGGTTATTTTGGGTCATTTGCAAATACACACCCGATGGATTTTGATATACTCCTCCTAGGGAATTTATACGATCGCCACCAAATCGGGCCAAAGAGATCTAAAGAAATTGAGGATGCAAAATTGCGGAGTGATTTTTAATATCTCAAACGGGGCAGCCGTGATAATGTCTTAAACTTATACCGAAAAATGATTCATAACTTTCTGTGTGGCATTATATTGAGTGACATTATATTCAGTGACAGCTTCTGTGACATCACGTTCAGTGACATCACATTCTGGAACATCATAGTGTGAGGCTTATTTTCCAGCATCTGCGGCCTATTGTACACACATACACATCAGAAATGTTAACACTCTCACATAAAAACACGCACGCACACACACACACACACACACACACTAACGCACTCAACAAATATTTAGGGCCCAAACTGACATTAGCCCTGTATAGTGTGTGATGGGTGCAGGTTGTGCGATGCAACCGAGTGACGATGGCTTTTTAACGTCTTAACACACTCAAATAACACAGGTTGTGCGGTGCGCCCGGGGTAGCGATGGAACAGGGTGCTTGGGCCCGTTACTTTTGTTTTTACTTTTCGCACATTTTGGTTGTAAAATAAAGGGAAAAAAGTTTATATACTGGATATATAAACTTTTTTAATGTTTTGAAAGTTTTTTCTTTATTTTGATATAAAATGTATAAAAATTTCATTTTTTTAAAAAATACATCAGTTTGTTACCATTTGTTCAGTAAAACTTAACAGACAATATATTTGTTGTTCTTTGACCTGATCGTTCCAGATTTGTTCATTCCAGATGAACCAATCATTTGCTGCTTTGTCAATTATTCACAATTCTGTCATATTAGGTTTAGTCATGTCTTTGTTAATTAAGAAAATAAATACTTGCAAATTCAATTAACAGAAAAAGACATTAATGCCACAGACCAGAGTAACTGTAAATTATAATCTTATTTTAAAGTGTTATTTAAAGAAGGTGCTCATATTTTTCTGTTATTAATAGATAGCAATTATGACAAAAAATACCATGGTGGTCATTGTAAATGAAGTGATTAATTATTATAATAGTTTAAAAAAATGAGCCCATTATTTGAATAGCCTGGTTATGAACTGTAAAAGACTTCTTTGAGGGTCTGGGGAGGTGCAACGAAACAAAAGTGAAAGTAACCACAACAACCAGCAAATGTGCTTCTTTATTTGGGTCACAGATGGTACAGATGTGGCATAGATGTTGTCACCTCCGGGGAATTCCTAGTTCCAGAAAATTCAGTTAGCAGTGACACACAATTTATTTGCTTTGATTTTAAGTTTACATTAAAATTACACATTTGTTCCATTTTGTGACTGCTTAAAGCTTCTGTATGTTTCCTGCTTAGTTCCACTGAAGCACATTGAGGTGGATTTGCAGGTGCAAGGGCATGTAGCAACAGTGACCTCCAACCTGCAGTACGTAAATGAAGAAGAGCGCCCCCTGGAGGCTGTGTTTGTCTTCCCCATGCCTTCAGGAGCTGCTCTTTGCCATTTCAGTGTCAAGATTGCAGATCAGGAGATACTGGCTGAGGTGCAGGAGAAACAGGAAGTGAGTAAAACATTTGTGACCTCAACATCTGATAACTATCACAGTATGATGAGTGACAATATTTTTTGCACTTTTGTCTTGCGTATCCTGAAGTCTGCAGTATCCTGTAGACTAGTTAACAGGAACTTAAGTGCAGTTGAAATTTAATAAACGCATCATTACCTGTCTTTTAACTGTAAAAAAAGATATATTGGTAGACAGACTTGTTGCCTGTTTCTGACACCAAGGGAGGAATTTGAGATTTACTGTACACATATCTCTGTGTCAGGCACGGGAGCAGTATGATGATGCTCTGAGTTCAGGTCAACAGGCTTTCCTGCTGGAGGGGAGTAAGCAGTCTCTGGATGTGTTCAGGCTGAGTGTGGGCTCTCTGCCCCCACATCAGAGCGCCGCTGTCACCTTCATTTATATCATTGAGCTGAGTGTGCAGGCTGATCATTCACTGCAATTCTGCCTGCCTGCAGTGCTCAACCCTCGTTACTCACCAGCCGGTATCACACACATCTTTCCGTGCACACACCTTAATGTCATATAGTTATCTCAGTGTTGTGAAGCCTGCTGAACATACATGCACAACGTTAAATTGGTAAATGAAGAATTATCCATTTAACGTTGGGGGTGAATTAATCATATGTCTTATTTTCAGGTACTGGTGGTGGTATAGTGTCAGAGATAACATCAAGTTCCGCTGGTGTTCCCTACTCTCTCTCTTTTACTGCACAAGTGAGCTCTCCAAACCCCATCGCTAAAGTGGAGTCCAAGTGTCCTCTAGAGCCCCTGACATTCCTCAACAAAGAGCACACAAAGGCAAAGGTGTGTGTGCTTGTGTGTCTGTGTGTCAGAGAGAAAGATGGCATGTATGTGTCCATATGGAGCTGTAAAGCAAGGAGGTAATATTATTGTAGCATATAATGATTAACTGAACTATAATCATGAATAAAGTTCTGGTTTACTGATTCAGTGAATTAGCAGTGAGTGTATTAGGCTCTCTCGTGGTTCAAACCAGTCAGCTGGTCCTTTGGTCGGGTCTTCAGGCCTGTATTTTTCTCTTCGCATCCAATATGTTGTTCACAAGCACTGCCTTTTTGCTTATAGTCTTATATATTTCAGAACTTGATGTGTGTTGCTATTCATGTTAATATTCATGTTATTTTACACAAATACATATCCAAATATCCACCTTAGTATGAACACCTGTACAGTGAATTTAGAGAAGTCCAATTTCCTGCAGCCTGATTGGCTAGAAAAATGCACTTCGACAAAGTGTATGTCTGTGTGTGTGTGTGTGTGTGTGTGTGTGTGTGTGTGTGTGTGTGTGTGTTCGGGGGGTCTTATCAGATTATTTAAATTTAAAGCTACAGACAGTGAAACAGTAAATTTGGAACTGCAGTGAAACAGAATTTCAGGGATGCTAGAATGCATGATTTGTATGGTAGACTTTGATTAAGTTCCAAATGAAAAATAAGTTCCAAATAAAAATACAAATGAAATAAAATAAAAATATCATCTTTAATTTTTTTATATATATATAGTTTGCCATTCACAGATACTCAACTGCATGTAATCTTTAATAGGATTCTATTTAAAAGATATTTGATCAGAACACTGTATTGTGTGTGTGTGTGTGTGTGTGTGTGTGTGTGTGTGTGTGTGTGTGTGTGTGTGTGTGTGTGTGTGTGTGTGTGTGTGTTCAGGTAAGCCTTACTGCAGGTCATAAGTTTGACAGAGACGTCGAGCTGTATGTATATTATCAGAATCCCCATCAGCTCACTGCTGTAGTGGAGGCTGGAGCACCAGCAGCACAGCCAGGTATTGAATAAAATTTTATATTCCCAAATGACAGTATTTCAAAAACAGTAGATAATAAATAATAAAACAATGTTCAGTTGTTAATTGAACGCCTGGAAATTTCTATTTAAACCAAGAGCAAAAGATAAGCTAATATTGGTTGCTGATGCAAATGTAATTTGAACAGGACAAATTTAACATTTTTTATTTTATTTTTTTTTAGGGACTCTAATGGGAGACCCTGCAGTCATGGTTAGTTTTTATCCAGAGTTCCCTGAGTCGGTCACGTCCTCCACATCATCATGTGGTGAGTTTGTGTTTGTTATGGACAGATCTGGCAGTATGGGGTGCGTAATGTATAACGGACAACATGTACAACAACGCATCATGTGTGCCAGGGTAAGATTCAACAGTTAAATAACCGCAACATTTATTTTCTTCTTTTTTAAATTATAGCAGCTTTTGCAAAGTAAAACAGTTGTGTTACTGATATGAATTAAGGTAGAACAAAATTGTCCTGACTACATGAATAATGATGTGTTTAGGACACGCTGCTCCTGCTGCTGAAGAGTCTTCCCATGGGCTGTTACTTCAACATCTATGGCTTTGGCTCTAACTTTGAATCTTTCTTCCCGTGAGTAACCCTCACATGTACTGTGAATATGTGGTATTGACAAGTATTTGTATATCTTAAATTTATTTGAAAAAAATATTAAATTGTTTGGAATTGTTGTTGTGGCCATTACATTTATTTGGGGGCAGAAGGAATAAGATTTTTTTTAATGTAGTTTCAGTTTTTATGTATTAGTTAACCAGTATGTTATGTCCCACAATGACCCTTTCTAAAATATCCTCAAATGTATTTGTACGTTAAGTAGGTAGGATACACTCTGCTTGGTAGCTGATAGAAGTATGCCTTGTGTGCCTGTGATCTGCCTTTTAACCTACAAGAACAGAATGTTTATCTAGTGTCTGAGGCCAAAAAAAAAACAGGAACATGATGCCGTGATGCAGATTCAGTAAACAGGATTTGGAGGGTGATTAATATCAATACTGGAAGAAATCATTCAGCAATTTGCATCAAACATATGCAAATTGTAAAATGCAAAATGAGTGATGCAAAATGGGTCAAACAACTGGATGGATGGATGGATGGATAGATAGACACTTTGTCATTGTATAGGATATCACAGAATTTGGTATCACTCCTTAAGGTGCATGAAAAAATAATAAAAAGAGTAACGGATGAACAAACAGTAAATGTAAAAGAGTACAAATATGAAAAAATAGGTACTCAGATTAATCATATACTACTGTGCAACTGAGATATTGAAGCACCTTACATATTGCACTTTATATTGCACATGTGAACAGTGTGATCTGACAAGCTTATACTCTATTTTACACTTCTGTAGAGCAAGATGAGATTGTCTTTATAGGTCAAAAAGATGTACAGTAAAATCCTGGATTGAGAGTAACTTAGTTTGCGAGTTTTTTGCAAGACAAACAAAATTTTGAAATCAATTAACGAGCGAAGTCTTGCAATAGGAGCAGTATGTATATGCTTTCTCTGCCGAGTGTCAGGTGATCACACCTGAGCCAATGGTTCTTCTCTCTCTTGCGTGCTCATGCGTCACTCATATAATCAACATCCATGCGTGCATGTACTGTTTACTATAACATTGTGACTGTGTGTGTGTGTGTGTGTGTGTGTGTGTGTGTGTGTGTGTGTGTGTGCGCGCGCGCGCGCGCAACATTTTTATTTTGTGTCCAAGTGTAGTGACTGTTGTCACGGCTGGTCCGTGTGAGACAGGCGTGGCGGACCCAGAAGCAGACACAACAGATAGAGTTCAATATAATAGACTTTAATGAAAAAATACAAGAGTTGGACAGAAGAGAAGTTCAATCAAGGATACAGTACTTGGGGATGCTGTCTGAAGTGGGCAGTGTCGTGGCTGTGTGGCACAGAGAAGCAGCAGAGTGAGCACGGCTGTGTGGAGAGATGAGGGCTGCAGCGCGTGTGCACAATCCGACGCGCAGGTTGAGAGAGAGCAACGGCCGCGTGAGCGCGGCTGTGTGGAAAGATGAAAGCTGCAGCGCGCGTGCACGATCCGGCGCGCAGGTTGAGAGAGAGCAGCGGCCGTGTGAGCGCAGCTGTGTGGAGAGGTGAAGGCTGCGGCGCGCGCGCTGAATCCGGCGTGCAGTTTGAGAGAGAGAGTCGAAGACAAAAGCGAAAGCAGAGGGTCTAAGCCGGGTTATCAGTCAGCGCAGCAAACAATTCCGAGTCGTGAAGCTAAGGACGTAGTCAGAGGAGAAAAGGGTCAACAACATAGACGGCAAAGGTATATTTAGTAGATACACTAGAAGCAAGAGGTAAACTAGACACTGGGCTTGGAGCACGAAATAATTCGGCAATGGACGGTTGTTCCTGGGTGAATTATATAGCGTGAAAACTAATGAATGAAATGCGGATCAGGTGTGCTCGTGCCTGTGAATGAAGCGGCAAAACGGAAGCCGTGGAAAGGAATGTGGGGAGGAGCGCAGGTGATCATGACTTGGCTCGAGCAGAGGGCATGACTTGGCGTAGCGTTACAGTACCCCCCCTCCTATGGGCGCCACCGGGCGTCCTAGCTGGTGCTTCTGGGTGTTGCCGGTGGAAATCAGAGATTAGATTCGGGTCGACGATGAACCTGGCGGGGACCCAACTTCTCTCTTCAGGCCCATAACCCTCCCAGTCGACGAGGTACTGTAGGCCTCTGCCTCGGCGTCGGGCTCTTAGCAGCTTGCGCACGGTGAAAACCTCACCACCGTCAATGAGTTTAGGAGGAGGGGGAGGGCGGGGCGGTTGGGATAGAGGGCTGGGGACCAGTCGTCGGAGTTGCGACACATGAAACGTCGGGTTGACGCGGCGCATAGAGAGAGGTAGGGAAAGTCTAACGGAAACAGGGTTAATTATCTTGGTGACCGTGAATGGTCCGATGAACCTGGGAGACAATTTGTGGGAGACTGTCTTGATGGGAATGTCTCGGGTAGACAGCATCACCCTCTGACCCACTCTGTATCTGGGGGCTGCCGAGCGGCGCCGGTCAGCTTGCCGTTTAAAGGTGCTGATGGTGCGCAGGAGACGGGTTCTGGCCTGGGACCACACTCTCTTGCAACGGCGTACAAAGGACAGGGCTGACGGCATGTTTACCTCCTCCTCTTGGGATGGGAACAGTGGTGGCTGATACCCCAAGCAGCATTGGAAGGGAGAGAGGCCTGTGGCAGAGGTCGGTAGAGAGTTGTGTGCATACTCGATCCAGGGGAGTGTCCTGCTCCAAGTGGTTGCATCACGTGAGGCCATGCACCTTAGGGTCTTTTCCAGTTCCTGGTTCAATCTCTCCGTTTGCCCATTCGACTGAGGGTGATAACCAGAGGATAGACTGGGTGTTGCTCCGATTAACTTGCAAAATGCCCTCCAGAATCCTGCGGAGAACTGGGGGCCGCGGTCAGATACGATGTCGGAGGGGAGACCATGCAGACGGAAGACGTGGAGGATCATCAACTCAGCAGTTTCCTTGGCTGACGGGAGTTTAGGCAAGGGGATGAAATGGGCAGACTTGGAGAAGCGATCCACTATGGACAGTATGCATGTATTTCCATCAGAACTGGGGAGACCGGTAACGAAATCCAGAGCGATATGAGACCAAGGCCGGTGAGGGGCTGGGAGAGGATTCAGGAAACCGGCCGGAGGTTTGTTGGTCGACTTATTCCGGACGCAAGTGTCACAGGCTGTCACAAACCCATCAACATCGGTCTTCATAGATGGCCACCAGAACCGTTGCTGAAGGAGGGAAAGGGTGCGGGCTCTCCCCGGGTGACAGGCAATTCGGGAGCTGTGCCCCCATTCCAGCACCTGAGATCGGACAGACGCTGGGACAAAGAGAAGGCCGGGGGGAATGTTGCTTGGACCTGGTTCCCGACTGAGTGCCTTCTTCACCTGCGTTTCGATATCCATGAGAGCGGCTGCCACAAGACAACGAGGGGGCAGGATCGTCTCGGCCGGCAATGGTTCATGGGGTGTGGAGAACTGCCGGGACAGGGCGTCAGGTTTTCCATTTCTGGAGCCCGGGCGATACGAGAGTGTGAAGTTAAAACGGGAGAAAAACAGGCTCCACCTGGCCTGACGGGCATTGAGCCGCTTGGCTGACCTGAGGTACTCCAGGTTCTTATGGTCAGTCCAGACTAAGAACGGAACGGCAGTTCCCTCCAGCCAGTGTCTCCACTCTTCCAGTGCTAGTTTTATAGCCAACAGCTCTCGATCTCCTATGTCATAGTTCCTCTCTGCTGGGGAGAGGCGACGGGAGAAGAAGGAGCAGGGGTGTAACTTACTGTCCTTGGGGGATGTTTGGGACAAGATGGCTCCGACCCCTGACTCGGAGGCATCCACCTCCACCACGAACTGAAGGGTAGGGTCTGGGATAATTAGTATGGGTGCAGAGGTGAACCTGTGCTTCAGGACAGTGAACGCATTATCAGCCTGTTTGCTCCAGGAGAAGGGGATCTTGGTGGAGGTTAGAGCAGTGAGAGGGGCTGCTACGGAACTATAATTTCTGATGAAGCGCCTGTAAAAATTAGCAAACCCCAAGAATCGTTGAAGGTCCCGTCTTGAGGTAGGAGTGGGCCATTCTGTGACGGCAGTTAATTTAGATGGCTCCATTTGTAGACTGGAAGGGGAGATGATGAATCCCAGGAATGACACGGAGTCTCTGTGAAATTCACATTTCTCTGCCTTGACATAAAGCTTGTTTTCAAGGAGTCTTTGCAAGACCTGTCGCACATGCACCCTGTGCTCCTTCAGGGAACGAGAAAAGATTAAAATGTCATCTAGATAGACAAAGACAGAGATGTTCAGGAAGTCTCTCAGGACGTCGTTGACCAGGGCTTGAAACACCGCAGGAGCATTGGTCAGCCCGAAAGGGACCACCAGATACTCGTAGTGGCCTGTCGGGGTATTAAAGGCGGTCTTCCACTCATCTCCCTCTTGTATTCTCACTAGATGGTATGCGTTGCGCAAGTCAAGCTTGGTGAAAACACATGCTCCTTGCAAGAGCTCAAAAGCAGTAGACATGAGAGGCAGGGGATACCGGTTCTTGATAGTGATAGCATTTAGGCCCCTGTAATCAATGCAGGGACGAAGGGACTTATCCTTCTTAGCCACGAAAAAGAAACCAGCCCCAGCCGGGGAGGACGAAGGGCGGATGATCCCTGCTGCCAGTGACTCAGTGATGTACTTGTTCATAGCCTCCCTCTCGGGGGCCGAAAGGGAGTATAAGTGCCCCCTCGGGGGGGTAGTGCCTGGGAGGAGATTGATGGAACAGTCGTAGGGTCTGTGGGGTGGCAGAGAGAGGGCACGTGACTTACTGAAAACTAGCCGGAGGTCGCTATACTCGGGCGGGACATTGGACAGATCAGGAGCTTCCTCATTAACTACAGAGGGTGGTGAATGAGCTCTGGCAGAGTGAAGGCATGAAGACAGACAGGCAGGGCTCCAATCGAGAATGGTGTTCTTGGCCCAATCAATGTTGGGATTGTGTCTGACCAGCCATGGATTCCCAAGAACGACTGGAGCATGAGAGCTTTTCATGATGAAAAAGGAGATGGTCTCTACGTGGTTACCTGAGGTTCGAAGGGTGACAAGGGGTGTGCAGTGAGTAATGGGAGGTAGGGAGCTTCCATCAAGGGCCTGGACAGACAGGGGCTTGTCTAGGGGCAGACGAGGGATTCCTAGCTCCCTTGCTGTAACGCCACAGATCAGGTTTTGGTCGGATCCAGAGTCAATGAGAGCCTTGAGTGGTTGGGCTTGGTTGTTCCAGACGATCATGATAGGTAGTAAAGAACGTTTACCTGAGAGGTTTTCTTGTGAACGGCCCTCCAAGACTCCCAGTTTCATTGGGGGGCCTACCTTTTTAACGGACACTGAAGACGGAAATGTCCTATTTGGCCGCAGTAGAAGCAGGCCTCCTTATCCCGCCGACGTTGGCGCTCCTCAGGCGAGATTCGGGTCCGGTCGATCTGCATAGGTTCTGCAGGGGGATTTGTGGTTTGTGGGGGGGTGATTGGTCCTGCTCTCACCAGGGGTGGTGTGTGTTCACGACGCCTAGCTCGGAGGCGCGCATCGATGCGGCCAGCTAGATCCATGAGTCCATCTGGGTCCTCAGGGTGCTCCCGAGAGACCAACTCGTCCTTGACAGCCTCACTCAGTCCGTGAAAAAACACATCATACATGGCACAATCGTTCCATCCACAAGAAGCCGCCAGGGTGCGGAACTCAATGGCATATTCATATGCTGAACGTGTTCCTTGACGAAGTCTCAACATCTGCCCTGCCGCCTCTCGGCCTGAGAGTGAGCGGTCAAAGACTCTTCTCATCTCCTTTGTGAACGCTTGATAATTGGTGCAACGGGGATCATCGGCGTCCCAAAGCGCCGTTCCCCACTCACGGGCCCTTCCAGAGAGGAGGGTGATGACATATGCTATCTTGGAACGTTCTGTGGGGAATGTTGAGGCTTGGAGCTCGAGAGATAGTGAGCACTGGGAAAGGAAAGATCGGCAGGTGCCGGGTTCTCCGCTGTAGGACTGAGGTGGTGGCAGGCGAGGTTCTCGAATAGGCGGTGGTGGTGATCGAACTGGCGGCAGTGGTGATGTAACCTGAAGCTGTTCGATCCGAGAGGTTAGTGCAGTGAGGGTATCTGCCATAAGCTTAAGGTTCTGGTTGACCTGCTGAATCTCCCCCTGGTGGGTGCCGAGGAGGGTGCCCTGGGCCTCCAAAGCGGTCCTGAGCTGTCCCAAGTCTGCTGGGTCCATCTTGGCCGAATTATTCTGTCACGGCTGGTCCGTGTGAGACAGGCGTGGCGGACCCAGAAGCAGACACAACAGATAGAGTTCAATATAATAGACTTTAATGAAAAAATACAAGAGTTGGACAGAAGAGAAGTTCAATCAAGGATACAGTACTTGGGGATGCTGTCTGAAGTGGGCAGTGTCGTGGCTGTGTGGCACAGAGAAGCAGCAGAGTGAGCACGGCTGTGTGGAGAGATGAGGGCTGCAGCGCGTGTGCACAATCCGACGCGCAGGTTGAGAGAGAGCAACGGCCGCGTGAGCGCGGCTGTGTGGAAAGATGAAAGCTGCAGCGCGCGTGCACGATCCGGCGCGCAGGTTGAGAGAGAGCAGCGGCCGTGTGAGCGCAGCTGTGTGGAGAGGTGAAGGCTGCGGCGCGCGCGCTGAATCCGGCGTGCAGTTTGAGAGAGAGAGTCGAAGACAAAAGCGAAAGCAGAGGGTCTAAGCCGGGTTATCAGTCAGCGCAGCAAACAATTCCGAGTCGTGAAGCTAAGGACGTAGTCAGAGGAGAAAAGGGTCAACAACATAGACGGCAAAGGTATATTTAGTAGATACACTAGAAGCAAGAGGTAAACTAGACACTGGGCTTGGAGCACGAAATAATTCGGCAATGGACGGTTGTTCCTGGGTGAATTATATAGCGTGAAAACTAATGAATGAAATGCGGATCAGGTGTGCTCGTGCCTGTGAATGAAGCGGCAAAACGGAAGCCGTGGAAAGGAATGTGGGGAGGAGCGCAGGTGATCATGACTTGGCTCGAGCAGAGGGCATGACTTGGCGTAGCGTTACAACTGTTCTTTAATAACTGTACTGCAACAATGGCTCCTGTGAAGAAAAAGGATTTCTGCGAAATCCTCAAAAGGAGGCAAAAGAAAATACACTTTAGATAAAGCTCCTTATGTTTGTTTAATGGTTAATGCATTGCATTGGGTTTTCTGCATTGGCATTATTTTATTTTCATTAATGAAAATTTGATCATGGTAAAAGAAAGGTAAAATGCACTAAATATTTCTGTTATTGAAAAACAATAAAATATCCAGTACAGTGTATATTGTATAATAGTTTAATAATTTATATTGTTTTTAGAGATAAAACCATCTTGTGCAAATATATTAATTAGACACGAGCAAGAATTAAATGAAATTGAACTAAACAGGGCTGAGTGGTCACACACACATTGCTTCCTTACAGTTCTAGATTTTATATCTGTGGTGTTTCTTTGCATTTCCTTCTCATGTCCATGTGAGTTTTCTCTGGTTTCCTTCCATTTCACTAAGCATGTCAGTGGGTGGGTTAGCCGAACTGCTCACAGGTATAAAAGAATGTGTGCCTGTAGAACTGTTGTTTCACTCCCTGTGTATTCCTGTTTAATGTCCAGTATTTTGGGGATAGCCGCGACCTGAGTCAAGTAAAAGTGATTGAGTGAAAGTACACTGTTGGTTAAATGTGCTGTATTGAAGCGTTGCTGTTCTTGCTGTATGCTTTGCTGGCTTTAGGAAAAGTGTGCAGTACAGTCAAGACATTATGGACCAGGCTGTGAAGAAGATAAATAATATGCAAGCAGACATGGGAGGCACATCGATTCTGCGACCTCTGGAACATATTTATAAGCAGCCGTGCATCCCCAACCACCCAAGACAGGTAACATTATCCTTCATTCAAACCTGCAGTGATTTATCAATGACAATATGACATTCATTCCATATTTAACTGATTTGGATTTTGATTTGGCTCATCTGTAGCTATTTTCTCACTAGATTTTAAAATTCTTCCATCTCTTTTCAGCTGTTTATATTTACAGATGGTGAAGTAGGAAATACCAGAGATGTTCTTCACTGTGTGAGGCGCAATGCTGATTTTCACAGGCATGTACTTTTTGTACATCATGATTTTTTAACTTTTAAAGGCTTAGTTTCTGGAAGACGAGTGACCAAAACTATAAATATGTAAAATATTTAAATTACTAGTGTTAGTACCCGTCATTGACAGGAAAAAAGTTTTCAGAAATAGCCAAAAACAGGCCAATCAGCTTTAATGCAATCAGTGACATTATTATTTCAGGTTAAAGTCCATGTACATGTCTGCCTGTCCTACTGTACTACAGAATTCTCTGCCTAACTTATTAAAGAACATTTTGTAAGATTGAGTATCTTACGCCCTGTTTACACCAAGTTGTACCTCTTCATCACCCAAATACACCTGTTCCATAATCAGTGAGTGAAAAAGTAGATCGGATAAAGATTATGTTTTGTCTTAAAACGACTCCAGCACGTTAAAATTCAGTGGTGAAAATTGTTACGTGGTGCGGCATGGGCTCTGGAAACTAAAACAAAAACGTATATCCTCTAGGGGCCTATGCCCTTACTAAGGCAATATGAAAGAGAGAGTTGCACAAAGTGCGGACGTATCAGAACCCTTGAATAACCACGCCGCCAGGTGCTGCTTGTTAAGGCTGATTACCTTGCGGCGGCGTTGCCTGGCAACCGCGTGTCAACCTGGCCATGCCTCTGCCAGTTTAGAACTCAGTGGAATAGCAACCTGCGAATCTGCCCGTTGTGAACAGTGCAGAGCACTTATGCTTGGGTGTGCCCCTCATGAGACCCGTGTCGTTACAGAAAATATTAAGTAATCTCAGTCAGAATTTGTTTTCATTTTATAAATTAGTATCTAATAGTGCAGGTGTTTGTTTTCATTGAGCAAGTAGCTTATTATTAGCTTATTTTAAAGTAGATTATTAAATCCGGTACATAACTGTTCATGACATTGCTTTTACTCAACGTTTTCACCGAGTTCACTTCCGGTGCAGGTTATGTAAGTTATGTAAATATGTAAGTACTGCCGGTTTCAAGTTTCATTCGATTTTGTCCAGACAGTTTGAAAAATGAAAAAATCTGGTTGGACAGACAGACCTGCAAACAGAAATTTTTCGGAGACTGGCTTCTGGTCCTCCAAAGTGTGAAGCGTAAATATATCATTGAATGTGAGTTTCGACCAATGTACAGACAAAACCGTTATTTTATTATATAGATTTCTATCCTTAAGTAACTGAGACCCACACATATTTTATTATTTTGGGAAAACTAACATTTCACATTCAGAGTTGCACCATGAGTAACCTGGATTAAATTTTCCATGAAATTGACCAGATAGAAAAAAAGACTATAATTTTTTTTAATTGCATTTATTCAGCCTTTTCTTTTTATTATTGTAGGATAACCAGGAAGCTCTAACAATAATAAAATAATGAATCTTCAATCTTGTTATGTCTTGTATTTTTGTTGGTGTTAGTAGTGACTACTTAATCTCTACATTTACGAGTGTTTATATTGTATGTCCTATTATCTTCAGGTTTCACTTATGTTTGATTTCAGAGTTTCATAATTTTTCCGAGTGAACATTTTGTGAACGACACTCATATTACATCAATCCTAACAAAAAAGCTATCTAAAAAAAAAGTTTCTGTTTAACAAAGTAAATCAGGTAACACTTGCTATGTTCAAGCTGTCTGTATTAAAGTGATGATTAAAAATGATTTATTTCACATTTTTGAAAGTAGGCAGCATCCCCAATTGTATTCATCCCTTACTTAGCTTAACCCCCGGCCCCAATTCTGGCTCATAATGGATTTATAATCCACTTCTTTGTTAACACAGATGTTTCTCATTTGGGATTGGTGAAGGAGCAAGTTCTGCACTCATTACAGGATTGGCTGAGAACGGCTCTGGTCACGCCCAGTTCATCACAGGAACGGAACGCATGCAGGCCAAAGTAAGGGCTGTTCTCAAACAGCAGCAAAGACATAAACAAAAATCACAGGAATTTGTATTATAGCGTTGAATTTCTATAATATGACAAATGGTGTAAAATTGTGAATTATTTAATTAGTCACAATTTATCACTTTATTTATGTGATTCATTTACAATATCCTCATCATATTATTATGACAGTCCTGCGTCCCAGAATTTGCTATTGATGAATAGGTTTACCAAAAAATATGACATTTCCTCATTCTTTTCTACTTATTAATGAAAGCTCTGTATTTATTTCCCAATGCTAGGTAATGCAGTCTCTTCGCTTTGCTTTACAACCAGCAGTTACTGATATCACTGAGGATTGGACTGGTTTGTCCTTCACCCGTCTAAGCCCCCCGATTAAAGCACTCTTCCCTGGGCAAAGAGCCCTGATTTATGCCCAGTTGAAAGGAGAGGCGAGTTTAACACACTTATTCTGTGAAAGTTGATTTTCCATGCTTCATTCAGTCAGTGAATTTTCAAATATTTGCACATAATTTCATAAATGGAAAAGGTCAAACACGTGACTGCATCAACTCATAATCACCAGCCTCTGTATTTCTCTGTAGGAATGTCACAAACCGGATGCTTTGGGGAAAATAACAGTGCAGTTCCGAATAGGAGATCTAGAGGTCTCAAACACTGTCCACTTCTCCAGGAAGCCTGCAGAGGACAGCGGGTAACTGCTACAAGTACTCTGTAATATTTAAATATTTATTTCTCTTTTCAGCTTTTAGTATTCAATATATGCTACTATAATCTTATAGTGACACTCTGTGGTTGTTTAGGGTGCTATATGGAAACAGGTACGAGTTTATGGAAGATTTGAGTCAATTGGTTGATATGAAATGAGAAATATTTAGTTAAGACATTTGATTTGTGGTATTTACTTAAATATGTTGAACTCTGGGACAACAACTGCAAACTAATAAATCATAAATATAATCACCTGATCAACATGATCAACTAATTCCAACATGGCAAAATCACAGTAATTTGTAAATTTGTTTAAAGTAGTAAATAAGTAATTTGTTTAATTGTTACTCATTCAGCTCTTTGTGTGTACTGTGTGCGTGTGCGTGTGTGTGTGTTTGTGAAAAGACTCTCCATTCACAGGTTGGGTGCTCGCTCTCTGATCCGCTCTCTGGAAAGGGAAGAGCAGGATGATGGAGCTGATAAAGAGGCTCTGAAGGCCAGAGTGGTGGAACTGAGTAAACAGTCTGGAGTGAGCAGCTCACACACTGCCTTCATAGCTGTCAATAAGGGCAGTGGACAACCTGTGAAAGGACCACTGGTGACCAGGAGAAT
Organism: Clarias fuscus; assembly: GCA_030347435.1. Taxonomy (NCBI): domain Eukaryota; kingdom Metazoa; phylum Chordata; class Actinopteri; order Siluriformes; family Clariidae; genus Clarias; species Clarias fuscus. The sequence continues at coordinate 18,869,785 of CM059204.1, read as the reverse complement.
TCCTACCCCAAGTCAGTATTTGTGTGTGTGTGTGTGTGTGTGTGTGTGTGTGTGTGTGTGTGTGTGTGTGTGTGTGTGTGTGTGTGCGTGCGTGCATGCGTGCGTGCGTCAATTAGCCCAACCAAAATTTATCAATGTATCCTTACAGTACTATGAGAAATAATAAGGGCAGCATTCACAGATTTAGTGTCCTTTATGCATAAACATCTAAAACAGAGCATATAGAAAACTCACATAATAAAAGCTAACATCTGTTATTTTTTTAAAATATTTTTAAGGATAGACATTTTCAGTGAGTTTAGGTTCTTATAAAATGTCACATGAGTTTGTGACAATTGTTAAAATTTACACAATTTATTGTAATATTATCTTCTACTTCATTCATAAATTGTATGAAGATGTGAGTTGCTGGGCAAATATGATATGGTGCTTTGTATCATATATACAGTATAATGGATAATAATGGATTTTAGTGCACAATGTTTTATGTTTTATATTTTGAGTGTACATTTTTTATTTTGATGATGGCATGTCACATGGGGCAAAGTAAGTAATATAACATGAGTTTGTAAATATTTATTAATCACAAAATTATTGTGTAGTATTATCTTCATAAATTGTATTAAGACTTTAGTTGCTTAGACTGTGGTTAACAGTTAGGTAAATATCGTATGGTGCTTTGTATCATGTATATAATATGACCTGGATTTGAGCGTACAAAAGCATTATATTAATTTAGATCACTAATGTTTACTTTAGTAAACACTAATGTGAAATTTTGTCACCCTGTGTATACTTTTTATTAATTTATTACAAGTAATAAGTTGGTGTTGGCATGTCAGAGTTTGCTAAAAACGCTAATCAAGTTTATAATCTGTAATGGTTACAATGTTGAAAATGTAAAAAAAAATAAAAAATGCAAGCATCAAAATGCTAAAATGCTAATATGATGTTCTACTTGATTGTTAAGGTGTTATTACAGTATGTTGTTGCTAGGCTGCCCCAGTTGGTTTCTAGGGTGTTACTACTTGGTCGCTGTGAATAGTCAATCATGTACAGTTTAAAGGCTAAAGTTTTAAAATTCTACACAATAGTTTTCTAATATTCTACTTTTCTGCTTGTATTTATTCTAGACAAACGAATAAATAATCTAACATTCTGTTTTTGTTTCCTCATGTTGGAACTTTCTAACAGTTTTTTTTATATTCAGATGGGACAACCAAGAAAGTAATTTATACTACAACATAATGCATGGTCAGATCAATAAGACTGACTATAATTGTGTAAATAGCAAATGGCAAAAGCTTATTTAAACCACCTTTAAGCTGGAAAATCTCAGAGCCATGCATTTATGCGTGTATGTATGCGGGTGTGTATATAAGTGTGTGTGCGCTTCATTTTTGCTTAATAAATAAATGCACGGTGAAACAAGTTGCATATTGGACACTAACAAATACACACAATATTTAGTTATCACATTCTGTCACCTCATGCTTTTTATTACATTTATTACAACAAGTGTTGATGTTTGCATCTCAGAGTTTGCTAAAAACGCTCATCAAGTTTATAATCTGTAATGGTTACAATGTTGAAGAAATATTTCAAAATTCAAGCATCAAAATGCTAAAATGCTGATATGATGTTCTAACTGATTGCAAAGGTGTTATGTGGTTGCTATGCTGTCCCAGTTGGTTGCTAAGGTGTTGGGTGAATACTTAAGCATGTACAGTTTAAAAGGCTAATGTTCTACACAATAAGTTTTCCAATATTCTACTTTTCTGTCTGTACACACTATAGAAAAACAGATGAATAATCTAACATTTTATTTTTGTTTACCTTTCTGCATTATGTCTAGTTACACCAATGGGTGCATCAATGGCTTCATCAAACTGGCCTGGTAAGTTGTTGAAATATGCCTTATGTTGAAACCGTCTAGCAAGTTTTTTCATGTTCAGATGTGGGACAACCAAGAGAGTAATTTATGATACATGGACTGACTGTAATTGTGTAAATAGCAAATGACAAAAGCTTATTCAAACCACTTTTAAGATGGAAAATCTCAGAGTCATGTGTGTGTCGTTTTATGTTTTTATGTCAACTTCAAATGCACTTTGGTCTCATCTGTCCATAAAAAATTGTTCCAGCAGCTTTGTAGTTTGTTCAGATGCAGTTTTGCGAATCTGCTTCCATGTTCTTTTGAGACAGAAGAGGGTTTGTCCTGGCAACCCTTTCAACCAAATCATACTTCTTCAGTCTTCTTCAAGAGCAAGAACATATTTTATATTACTTTTCTTTTAGCAGAACTTTACAGTTTTGTTGCATACAAATGGTTCAACAGATGCTGGATTGTTTCCCATTGATACTCAATCAGAGGTTATTGATGTGCTACAGTGATTTTGGAAACAATAGAAATGCCATGCTGGTAAAAGGACAGCGGTGCTCTTCATTTCTTTAGTTGATGGAAGTTTTGACATGAAGATCATGTCCAGCTATACATCAAAACCGTTTCCACAATACCACAGGATCTTGCGTATTTTGTTTTAATAAATTTTATTTGAGTTTTTCTTATTATTAAGATGTCTGTGTGTTTTATAACTTTGTATATTGTACAGTGTGTATACAGGTACCTATGTTGAAATTTAAAGATTTGCTCTCATTTCCCATGTGAGCCAGTTTCTTTGTAGCGCTTGATGGTTTTTGTGACTGCACTTTCAAAGTTTTCCCAATTTTTCGGACTGACTGACCTACATGTCTTAAAGTAATGCTGGCCACTCGTTTTTCTTTACTTAGCTGCTTTTTTCTTGCCATAATACAAATTCAACCTCATTGAATGAGAAGGTGTGTCCAAACTTTTGGTCTGTACTGTATACTACATACAGACCCACAGAGAATCTGACATTCTTTTTCCTGTTTCATCTATTTTAGTGATGCAGCAGCGAAAGGGGATGAATATGTCCCAAAGTAAGTGACTGAACTAAAAATATATATATATTTCTTTTAAATTACCATACAAATACCTTTTGGGGTGGGATGGTGATTTTTATGTTTGCAATTTTCTGTGCAACCCCTGCATCTTTGAGTCAAGGGCCCATTCGCCAAAAGATCTTACGAACACAACCACCAGTACCACACCAGGAATCACATGTACCTAGGAATCTGAAGAAACAGCAGTGATTAAGTTTTACAATACCTGAGTAAATATAAAATGCATTTTTTAAATGATGATTTTATTTACAAAGGGGAAAAAATATTCAAACCCGCCTGGCCCTGTGTGAAATAGTAATTGCCCCTAAAAATAATAACTGGTGTTAAACCCTTGGATGTCAAGCAACTGCAATTAAGCATTTCTGATAACTGGCAAGTTTTTCAGTGGGGATGAATTTTGGCCCACTGTTCTTTTCAGAATTAGTTTAATTCACCCACATTGGAGGGTATTCGAGCATGAATGGCCTGTTTAAGGTCGTGCCTCAGCATCCCAATCGGATTTAAGTTCGGACTCTGACGAGGCCACTTCAAAACCTTATTGTTTTTTTTATTTTTTACTTGTTTTGAACCATTTAGAGGTGGACATGCTGGTGTATTTTAGATCATTGTCCCAGGGGCGATTCTGGGATTTTGTAAGTGGGGGGGCACAGCGGGGACCATGAACCAGTCAGGGGTCCCAGAGTTCCATGTACACCCCAGTGGTCCAGGACTTTTCTGCAGTATTGTTTTATAGTTTAAACAGTGTTCTATGCAGTCTGTAACAAACCGTAGAAGTTCTTGTTGACTTTTTTAAAAACTTTGTTTACTAGTCTAGCTGATGATCATGACGATGTACTAAACTTAAAGTTAGTGTAAAGAATTACGGCACTCACAGGTTCAGGATGTAGTTGAGTCACAGTCACTTTTTAGCTTCAGTATTGATCATTCAATTTTGGGGGATTTTTCATTTTAGATCATTGTCCCAGGGGCGATTCTAGGATTTTGTAAGTGGGCTTAAGCTTCAGGTCTAGACAGAAAAGTTAGACTTTTCTCTCATCAGTCCACAGAATATTTGCCAAAATGTTGAGGATAATTAAGATATTTTTTGGCAATTGACAGATCAGTCTTTTTTTTTTTTTTTTCGGTCAGCAGTGGCTTTCTCCTTGGCACTCTCCAACTGATGCCATTTTGCCCAGTCTCTTATTGTTGTATCATGAACACTGACCTTAACTGAGGCAAGCTTTAGATTTTGTTCTGGGTTCTGCTTCTCCTTGTCATACAGATTAAATTCATGTTATTTCCTGTTTAAACAGGTCTGGCAGTAATCAGGCCTTGGTGTAGTAAATTAAATTTAACTCAGCTTTCTAAAAATTGTGCTTAATCACAGTTCATTCATGATTTAGCAAGGGGGCAATTATTTTTTCTCATAGGGCCACAATCTCGTTCTAGGCAAATAAATTGGTGACTCCTGGTCAGAGCTGGACCCTGAGCCAAAGGAGGGGCTTCAAAAATCTCCACCTCTTTTTTTTCACCTCTAATGATAGAGGAATCAAAAGCACAGATGTTTAAAGGACAAAAGAGTCCCTTTACTCAACCTGTCATCTAATAATATGAGGATTATAGTATTCTGTTTGCTTTTATACATATACCACCTACAGGGCCACAGAGAATCTCACATCCTTTTTACTTTGCCTATTTCAGTGCTAGTGCCACAACAGAGACAGCAGAACACAAGTAAGTAACTGATTGATTGTTTGTGTGTCTTTTGTGTTCTTGGGTTTTGCAGCACTCACAGTTTCAGGATGTCACAGTCACTTTTTAGCGTGACTGTAGAGTAGAGTAGAGTCTCCAAAAATCCCCACCTCTTTTTTGAATAATTATCACTAATGGTAGACGAATCAGAAGTGCAGATGTTTAAAATAAAATGAGTTCTTTTACTCAACCTGACATGCAATGATATGAGGATTACAGTATTGTGTTTGCTTTTATGCATATACCACATACAGAGCCACAGAGAATCTGACATTCTTTTTCCTGTTTCATCTATTTTAGTGATGCAACAGCAACAGGGGATGAATATGTCCCAAAGTAAGTGACTGAACTAAAACAAACAAAAAATATATATATATATATATATATTTTAATACCATGCAAATACCCTTTGGGGTAGGAAGAAGATTTTTTCTGTGCAACCCCTGCATCTTTGAGTCAAGGGCCCATTAGCCAAAAGATCTCAAGTACACAACCACCAGTACCACACCAGGAATCACATGTACCTAGGAATCTGAAGAAACAGCAGTGATTGGGAATTACAGTGTTCTGTTTCTGTTTCTAACAAATTTAAATCTTACACAAAGATTACCTGAGTAAATATAAAATGCATTTTGTAAATGATGATTTTATTTACAAAGGGGAAAAAATATTCAAACCCGCCTGGCCCTATGTGAAATAGTAATTGCCCCTAAAAATAATAACTGGTGTGAAACCCTTGGATGTCAAGCAACTGCAATTAAGCATTTCTGATAACTGGCGAGTTTTTCAGTGGGGATGAATTTTGGCCCACTGTTCTTTTCAGAATTAGTTTAATTCACTCACGTTGGAGGGTATTCGAGCATGAATGGCCTGTTTAAGGTCGTGCCTCAGCATCCCAATCGGATTTATGTCCGGACTTTGACGAGGCCACTTCAAAACCTTATTGTTTTTTTGTTGTTGTTGTTTATAGTTTTTTTTTTAACCATTCAGAGGTGGACTTGCTGGTGTTTTTTAGATCATTGTCCCAGAGTCGATTCTGGGATTTTGTAAGTGGGGGGAGGGGGGCACAGGGGGGACCATGAATCAGTCTGGGGTGGGCCCATGGGAAATCAGATTCAATTAGAAATACTTTACAGTACATAATGGCTTAGAAAACATTAAGCATGATTTACAAAATCTTGAGCAATGCCCTGTGCGCTAATACAGGTAGTATTAAGTTAAATGTAGCACTACTACAAGAAAGTGAAAATCATTTAATATCTTCGGGATTTTTTTTTGTCCTTTATTCATAAAACAATTGATAAAGTAACATTTATCTGTTTACTATTTATCTGTTTATTTAAGCCAATTAGTGATTAACCGCACTCTGAGAGTATAAGTCATTGACAGCACTCTGATCCTATGACGTTTGGCATTGTGAGGTTGACAGTACATTTGCCAAATGATGTTGGGGAGGGGGCAAACCTATTTCAGGGGGGCCGGTGCCACCCCTTTAGAACCGCCACTGCATTGTCCTGATGTAACCCCAGTGTGCTTAAGCTTCAGGTCTAGACAGAAAGGTTAGACTTTTCTCTCATCAGTCCACAGAATATTTGCCAAAATGTTGAGGATAATTAAGATATTTTTTGGCAATTGACAGACCAGTCTTTGTGTTTTTTTTTTGGTCAGCAGTGGCTTTCTCCTTGGCACTCTCCACCTGATGCCATTTTGCACAGTATCTTTCTTATTGTTGTATCATGAACACTGACCTTAACTGGGGCAAGTGAGGTCTGCAGTTCTTTAGATTTTGTTCTGGGTTCTGCTTCTCCTTGTCATACAGGTTACATTCATGTTATTTCCTGTTTAAACAGGTCTGGCAGTAATCAGGCCTTGGTGGAGCAAATGAAATTTAACTCAGCTTTCCAAAAATTGTGCTTAATCACAGTTCATTCATGATTTAGCAAGGGGGCAATTATTTTTTCTCATAGGGCCACAATCTCGCTCTAGGCAAATAAATTGGTGACTCCTGGTCAGAGCTGGGCCCTGAGCCAAAGGAGGGGCTTAAAAAATCTCCACCTCTTTTTTTCACCTCTAATGATAGAGGAATCAAAAGCACAGATGTTTAAAGGACAAGAGTCCCTTTACTCAACCTGTCATCTAATAATATGAGAATTATAGTATTCTGTTTGCTTTTATACATATACCACCTACAGGGCCACAGAGAATCTCACATCCTTTTTACTTTGCCTATTTCAGTGCTAGTGCCACAACAGAGACAGCAGAACACAAGTAAGTAACTGATTGATTGTTTGTGTGTCTTTTGTGTTCTTGGGTTTTGCAGCACTCACAGTTTCAGGATGTCACAGTCACTTTTTAGCGTGACTGTAGAGTAGAGTAGTGTCTCCAAAAATCCCCACCTCTTTTTTGAATAATTATCACTAATGGTAGACGAATCAGAAGTGCAGATGTTTAAAATAAAATGAGTTCTTTTACTCAACCTGACATGCAATGATATGAGGATTACAGTATTGTGTTTGCTTTTATGCATATACTACATACAGAGCCACAGAGAATCTGACATTCTTTTTCCTGTTTCATCTATTTTAGTGATGCAGCAGCAACAAGGGATGAATATGTCCCAAAGTAAGTGACTGAACTAAAAAAAAAAAATATATATATATATATATATATATATATATATATATATATATATACATATTTTTTTTTTTTTTTTTTTTTAATACCATGCAAATACCCTTTGGGGTAGGAAGATGATTTTTAACATTTATCTGTTTACTATTTATCTGTTTATTTATGCACCTTAACCAATGAGTGGTTAAGGCACTCTAAGCCAATGAGTGACTGATGATGTTAGGGAGGGGGCAAACCTATTTCAGGGGGGCCGGTGCCACCCCTTTAGAACCGCCCCTGCATTGTCCTGATGTAACCCCAGTGTGCTTAAGCTTCAGGTCTAGACAGAAAAGTTAGACTTTTCTCTCATCAGTCAACAAAATATTTGCCAAAAACATAAGTAAGTAACTGATTGTTGTTTGTGTGTCTTTTGTGTTCTTGGGTTTTGTGGCACTCACAGTTTCAGGATGTCACAGTCACTTTTTAGCTTCAGTACTGATCATTCAGTTTTTGGGGATTTTTGAGCCCTGATCCAGAGTAGAGTCTCCAAAAATCCCCACCTCTTTTTTGAATAATTGTCACTAATGGTAGATGAATCAGAAGTGCAGATGTTTAAAAGAAAATGAGTTCTTTTACTCAACCTGACATGCAATAATATGACGATTACAGTATTGTGTTTGCTTTTATGCATATACCACATACAGAGCCACAGAGAATCTGACATTCTTTTTCCTGTTTCATCTATTTTAGTGATGCAGCAGCAACAAGGGATAAATATGTCCCAAAGTAAGTGACTGAACTAAAAAATATATACAGTATATATTTAAAATTACCATGCAAATACCTTTTGGGGTGGGATGGTGATATTTATGTTTGTAATTTTCTGTGCAACCCCTGCATCTTTGAGTCAAGGGCCCATTCGCCAAAAGATCTTACGAACACAACCACCAGTACCACACCAGGAATCACATGTACCTAGGAATCTGAAGAAACAGCAGTGATTAAGTTTTACAGTACCTGAGTAAATATAAAATGCATTTTTTAAATGATGATTTTATTTACAAAGGGGAAAAAATATTCAAACCCGCCTGGCCCTATGTGAAATAGTAATTGCCCCTAAACCTAATAACTGGTGTTAAACCCTTGGATGTCAAGCAACTGCAATTAAGCATTTCTGATAACTGGCAAGTTTTTCAGTGGGGATGAATTTTGGCCCACTGTTCTTTTCAGAATTAGTTTAATTCACCCACATTGGAGGGTATTCGAGCATGAATGGCCTGTTTAAGGTCGTGCCTCAGCATCCCAATCGGATTTAAGTCCAGACTTTGGCGAGGCCACTTCAAAACCTTATTGATTTTTTTGTTTGTTTGTTTGTTCTTTAGTTGTTGTTTTTTTTTTAAACCATTCAGAGGTGGACATGCTGGTGTTTCTTAGATCATTGTCCCAGGGGCGATTCTGGGATTTTGTAAGTGGGGTGGCACAGCGGGGACCATGAACCAGTCAGGGGGGTGCCATGGGAATTCAAAGTCAATTAGAAATACTGTACATAATGGCTCATTTTCTCTAAGGCCCAGAGTTCCATGTACACCCCAGTGGTCCAGGACTTTTCTGCAGTGTTGTTTTATAGTTTAAACAGTGTTCTATGCAGTCTGTAACAAACTATAGACGTTCTTGTTGACTTTTTTAAAAACTTTGTTTACTAGCTGATGATCATGAAGCTGTACTAAACTTAAAGTTAGTGTAAAGAATTGTGGCACTCACAGGTTCAGGATGTAGTTGAGTCACAGTGACTTTATACAGGTAGTATTAAGGTAAATGTAGCACTACTACCAGAGAGTGAAAATCATTTAGTATCTTTGGGGAAATGTTTTTGTCCTTTATTCATAAAAACAATTGATAAATTAACATTTATCTGTTTACTATTTATCTGTTTATTTATGTGCCTTAACCAATGAGTGGTTAAGGGGCTCTAAGCCATTGAGTGAGTGATGGCACTCTAAGTCAATTAGTGGTTAACGGTGCACTAAGACAATGAGTGATTAACCGCACTCTGAGAGTATAAGTCATTGACAGCACTCTGATCCTATGACGTTTGGCATTGTGACAGTACATTTGCCAAATGATGTTGGGGAGGGGGCAAACCTATTTCAGGGGGGCCGGTGCCACCCCTTTAGAACCGCCCCTGCATTGTCCTGATGTAACCCCAGTGTGCTTAAGCTTCAGGTCTAGACAGAAAAGTTAGACTTTTCTCTCATCACTCCACAGAATATTTGATAAAATGTTGGGGATAATTAAGATATTTTTTGGCAACTGGCAGATGAGTCTTTGTGGTTTTTTTTGGTCAGCAGTGGCTTTCTCCTTGGCACTCTCCGACTGATGCCATTTTGCCCAGTCTCTTATTGTTGTATCATGAACACTGACCTTAACTGAGGCAAGTGAGGTCTGCAGTCCTTTAGATTATTTTTTTCTCATTAGGGCCACGATCTTGCTCTAGGCAAATAAATTGGTGACTCCTGGTCAGAGCTGGGCCCTGAGCTACGGAGCCCTGGAAGTCACCTAGAGGAGAAAATAAAACAATCTGTGGCAACGGCTTTGCAATTCGTGCCCTCAGTTTAATAATCCGTTCCCACGAATTCTTAAATTGTTCCCTCGGTTTAACAATCTGTGTGCTCAGCTTTTGTAATCCGTACCCACGAATTCATAATTCCGTGCGTACGCTTTCGCTATCCGTTCCCAGAGGTTTGTACACAGACTTCTTTTGGAAGAACAGGAAGCTCCCCGGTACATGTTAATGAATCTTATTGTATGTTGTGCAATTGTGGATTATTAACTGTAATACATCAAACTGTCTTAACTGCATGCTTTCAGGGCTTCCCTAGCTATCAATTGTAGCAGGTTTAAGGTAGAATACTACGATTTAATAAAAATTATTTGCATTAAAATCTTGTGATCATTTGTGATAATCAGCACATTATTATTATTATTATTATTTTTATTTTTTTTTATACTATATTACTACGATTATTAAATCGTAGTATTCTACCTTAAACCTGCTACAATTGATAGCTAGGAAATCACTGAAAGCATGCAGTTAAGACAGTTTGATGTATTACAGTTAATAATCCACAATTGCACAACATACAATAAGATTCATTAACATGTACCGAGGAGCTTCCTGTTCTTCCAAAAGGAGTCTGTGTACCAACCTGTGGGAACGGATTGCGAAAGCGTACGCACGGAATTATGAATTCATGGGTACGGATTACAAAAGCTGAGCGCACAGATTGTTAAACCGAGGGAACAATTTAAGAATTCGTGGGAACGGATTATTAAACTGAGGGCACGAATTGCAAAGCCGTTGCCACAGATTGTTTTATTTTCTCCTCTAGGTGACTTCCAGGGCTCCGTACTGAGCCAAAGAAGGGGCTTCAAAAATCTCCACCTCTTTTTTTCACCTCTAATGGTAGAGGAATCAAAAGCACAGATGTTTAAAGGACAAAAGAGTCCCTTAAAAAGAGAATCTCACATCCTTTTTACTTTGCCTATTTCAGTGCTAGTGCCGCAACAGAGACTGCAAAACATAAGTAAGTAACTGAATAAAAAGTTTTTTTTTTAGATGCCATGCACATTCCTTTTTTGGGGTAGGGTTGTGGGAATAATGAACTCCATGTGTGAACACCAGCTTACATGTACCTACGAATTTGAAGAAACAGTGAGTGACACTGGCTAACAAAGATTTAAGTAATTAAATTCTTTGTCAATTACTGTCAGTTTAATTAAATTTTCAATTAAATTCACTTTAATTTGTATAGCACTTTTAACAAAGGTCACAGTCGCAAAGCAGCTTTATTTATATATATATATATATATATATATATATATATAATAAGTTTGTCCCTGATAAGCAAGCCGAGGGCACTGGTTGCAAGCAGAAACAGCCTGAGATTGCAATAGGAAGAAACCTTGAGAGGAACCAGACTAGGTAACAAGACCTCCTTGTTTACCTAACAGATTCGGCCATTCCATTGACACTTTGGTTTGATTAATAAATAATTTTAATACAATTTATACAGATCAGCCATAACATTATGACCACCTGCCTAATTTTACGGAGGTCCCCTTTTTCCACCAAAATAGCCCTGACCAATCAAGGCATGTATATGCGATACTATTTATCAGCAAGCCAGATTTAGCAGTAGCAGATTCATTACATCCTGTAAGTTATGATGTGGGTGTCCATTGGATCAGACTTGATTTTCCAGAGCATCCCACAGATGCCATCCTCATGAATGGCAGGACCCAAGGTTTCTGAACAGAAAATTGCCCAAAGCATCACACTGCCTCCGCCAGCTTGCTTTCCTCCCATAGTGCATCCTGGTACAATCTCTTCTTTAGGTAAATGATGCACTTAACCATCCACATGATGCAAAAGGAAATGTGATTCATCAGAATAGAACACCAACTTTCATTCTTCCTTGGTCCAGTTCTGATTCACACATGCCCATTGCAGGGGCTTTTGGTGATTGACATGGGTCAGCATGGGCACTCTGACTGATCGGGAACTATGTAGCCCCATTCGCAACAATTCTGATGCAATGTGTGATTTGACACCATTCTATCTGAACCAGCATTAAGGTTTAATTAAGCATTAAACAATTTGAGCTACAGTAGCTTTTCTATTGGATTGAACTGCACAGGCTAGCCTTCATGCCCTACAACTTTCATGGCCGAAAGTTTTGAGAATGACACAAATATTAATTTCACAAAGTCTGCCGCTTATCACATCTTGAGTGATGGCAGCCCATTCTTTTGCAATCAATGCTTGTAGTTTGTCAGTATTTGTGGGTTTAAAAAAAAAAAAAATTTTCAATAATTTTTCAATATTTTTTCAATAATTGGTTTATTACAGCTATGTGCTTTTCTGCATTTACTCGTTACAGAAAGCACGTAACTCATCTAACATCCTGATTTTTGCTTTTGTACAGGTTTTGGTTCAGCGAAATTAAATCATTGCATACCACACTGTAAGTTCCTGAATATTATATTAAGTACTTGTTGATCAATGTTGATATGATCATCATTCATATCTCTAGGTCATATCTTAAATGTCTGAATGTCAAATTCAAAGCACTTGGAGAATCTAACCTTTTTATTTCTGTCTCATACATTCATAAATAACATAAATTCATAAATTCAGCATTTGGCTGAATCTCAGCAGATAGAATAAGCCTTCTGTATACACTTTAGAATTCTTCGTGCTACTTTTGTCAGCAGTTAGGCCATCAATAAATACCAGTGGCTGGGTTGACACTGCCTCCACCATGTTTGACAGATGATGTGGTTTGCTTTGAATCATGAGCTGATCTTGTCTTTCCCCATACTTTTCTCTCCTCATCATTCTGGTACAAGTTAATCTTGGTTTCATCAGTTCAAAGAATATTATTTCAAACTGGGAAGACTTTTTAGGTGTTTTCTAACAGTATAATTTGGCCTTTCTGTTCTTGAGCATTACTAGTTGTTTGCACCTTGTTGTGAAGCCTCTGTATTTACAGTACTTAATAAAGCCATCTTTTGACTGTATACTTTGACAATGGCATGCCTACGTCCTCTAGAGAAGTCTTGATTTTGCTAGATGTTGTGAAAGGTTTCATCTTCACCATGGGCAGAATTCTGCAGTCATCCACTTGTCAATGTTATTATAATGAATTTTACAAATTGTTATATTGGCCACTCCCAATATTTTTGCTATCTCTCTGATGAGTTTCTTGTGTTTTTTCAGCCTAATAATGGCTTTCATCTGCATAAACACATTTACCTTCATGTTGAAAGATTGAGTGAACAGCTACCAAATGCAAATGTTACACTCAGCACCACCTTCACCTTTTATGTGCTTGATTAGTCATGGAGTAATGAGGGAACAGGCTACACCTCATCATGCAACTGCTCACTAGCCAATTGTTCCACTATATGCTTTGGTCACTCTATATATGCTTCAACTATATGCTTTTTTCTCACTCACTCATCATCTATACCGCTATACCGCTTAATCCTGTATTCAGGCTCACGGGGGCCTGGAGCCTATCCCAGGAGACTTGGGGCACATGGCAGGGTAAACCCTCAACAGGGTGCCAATCCATCGCAGGGCACAGACACACACACATACACTACGGGCAATTTGGGAATGCCAATTAATCTAACCTACATGTCTTTGGAATGTGGGAGGAAACAGGAGTACTCGGAGGAAACCCACCAAGCGCGGGGAGAACATACAAACTCCATGCACACAGAGACGGGATTCGAACCCGAAGACAACTAAAGTGGTTGATCGCAGTGTACTTTCCTTGGTAAACTAATCTTTACAATGTGTAGAAAGATCACTGTCAAAGTCTACATTCAAGAGGCGCATTCATGGATATAAATGCAAATAGTTTGCCAAGATGCAAACGGCATCACATCTTGAGTTGTCTTGAGAACAGAAATAACAGATTAGTGTATCCTAAAACCTAAAAAGTCCTTATACCCCAGTATACAATAATAAATTGTACCATAATGATTGAAATACAAGAATATGGAGAAGTAAAGGATGGTGATGGCTGGCATACTGTAAGTATGTTAGATTGACAATGGAACTGGGTCACTGGTAAGGTCACTGGTAATTGGTAAGGTGACTGCTGCTACAACCAGCGGGATGAATTGTGAAGTGTATAGAGCTATACTTTCTGCTCTGATTGAGCCAAATTTTGCAAACTGATGCATAATGACCCAAAACATATTAAATGATATCATACCAAAACATATTATCAGAGCCAAAACAAATTAAGCGTGGTTTTTACTTACTGTAGGAAAGTAATAAGGCAGAAAGACCCATAAAATATAGCAACTGAAGCTAGCTGCAAGGTTTCATTTTTTGCATCCAAATATTAAAAATAATCCTAATATTTGAGAATATTTAAATACACATTGCCCCTTGTATTTAAATTTGTTTGTAACTAAAACAGAAATAATCCATTAAGTGTGACTTTCACTTAGAAACAAACCTTTCCACTAATTTATCAATTCAAGGACATATGGCTTATCTATAAAACAGAAAGTCTAACTTTTGTGTTTCTCTGTCTTTAATTAAAATAGCTGCATCAAAACGGATGAAGTTACAGCTGTTTGAGTCACGTAAGTTATTGAACATTGACTTTTCCTAGAGTTTAGGAATCCTATACTGTATGTAAGTAAAATATCGTTGTTGTAACGGGTCTGACACAAGCAAGGAACAAACGGGAACCCGATGTCACAATCATGAGCAAGCTTTTTTATTAAGCACTTTCAAGCACCTTATGAGAGTGCAGTTTTAATGAAATTACACCCTGTGTAAGTAAGCTGTGTGGCCTTAAAGGTAAGCAAGTCTCTCAGGTTCACATCTCGATGCAGGTGAGGGGCAGGTGAGACAAGCGGCGCTAGGTAGGTGGCGTGTCGCAGACAGCAGAGCATGTTTGCTTCCTTCTTGGCTAATATGAGTTTGAGCCCGCCGTCACAGCACTCCCTCTCAGCTTTGAGCTTGCACCTGCTCGCACAAGCCATGTTGTCGCGAGCGGGCATCTGCATTCCCGTATTGTGCACCAGACCTATGAAATACAGTGAAAGAAAAGTCCTGCAGTGAGAGGAACCAATGAGGTATGGTGTTTTTAGCTCTTGCCGACCATTGTAGAGAATCATGTTCAGTAATTAACATGAAATGCAGCCCTTCCAGGTAATACCTGAGCTCCTCTACTGCCCACATGGCAAGAGCCATCTATCATCTACCAGTTCTATCGTTGCTTAATTATGTTAGTTAGTTAGATAGTTTTCTACTTGCATACAAGCCTGATTTCTGATGCATCTGTTTGTATGAGGAATGGGCAGTCAAAGTCAGGGTTCCAGGGGATGGGGAAACTGGTGAGGTCCGTCTTTAGTTCCCTGTATACCGCTTCTTCTTTCTCCAGAAGCCCCTTTTTCAGAAGGTTGGAGAGGAGTCCTGCCAGAGAGGAGGAAAAGGAACAGATTTTCTATAATAGTTAGCAAGCTACAAAAAGGAATGTACTGTACCTGTGTTTTTCGTTGTCGGGTGTGTGTGGGATTGGAGGGCCTTCACTTTCAGCTTCTGTTGCCTTTGCATGCTGCGTCTGATATGGTTCTTGAGGTACTGTGCCTCGATCATCCCCGTAGTTTGCCGTAAGACCCTCTTTTCACAACTCATCCAGCACTTGTTTCAGGTGGTGCAGATGATCTTCCCATCTACTTGATTGGAACATTGTCCAAGCACGCAGCAGCATAAGGGTGGTGGCACCATGGAGACTGAATGACAGGACCCAGTACTCCCAATGGCCCTGATTACTGGCGAAGGCATTTTTTCCCTTGAGTTCCGGTGTAAGTGCAGCTTGCCTGTAACCTTTGGTTAGGTCAAGGGTGGAGATGAACTGGGCCTTTGCAAGTCTGTCCATGAGATTGTCGACACATGGAAGCAGGTATACATCGAAAGTGGAGATGGCATTCAGTTGACGGAAGTCATTACCGAGTCTGACCGACCCGTCAGGATTGACCACCACAACTATGGGGCTGGACCAGGGGCTCATTGACTTGATGTCGTGGCGCCACGAGATGAGTGAGCCCCAGTTTGGGGAACACGTCCATGAACTGATCCACAAATTGTATCTGTGTGGATCTGTTAGTTCGGTGTGGGTGTCAGATCTTCACCTGGATTAAACCGTGGCTCTGTTCTAGAGTAGAGAGAGAGGCAAGAGCTGGTGTGAGTGGTATGGGTTTAATTCACTGGGGGTTAGAGAGATCATCAGCCTCACCTTCAGTTTCAGCGTCGCTGCTAACAGAAGGTGGTTGCACCAACCTCACTGGCTGCGGCGCTGCGGCTTTTCTCCATTGCCGCCGGCGGCCATTGCACTTTGTCCAGACACTGCTTTCTTTCTCCGGCAGCAAGCCGGGTCAGTCACGACCTAGGAGTAGAGGTACAGTCAATTCAAGTTTTATGCCAGCTTTAAGATTATATTTTCCCCGGTGGTCCTCAACCACAATGTGCACAGCTGGAACCTTGCGCCGATCACCATGGACACAGGTGACAAGCACGAGGGTTGCACGGGGGTGCATTGGGCAGCACCACAGAGGGGTGTGCAAGCGTTACAATGCTTCCTGTATCAAGTAGTGTGGGGAGTGGCGCCCCCTTAACTTTTACCCAGTGTGTTGGAGCAGGTGCTGGTTCTTCTGTGAGCATGTTCCTATTAAAGTGGATGGTGATCCTATTATGCCTGTATGTGTGTGCGGGAGGTCTTAATCTTCTATATATTTTATTCCTACATACTAGTAAGCTATGTTTCTGTGTGTGTTTATATAACTACTGTTGTCTCTTTAGAAACTCCTGAGGCTCCAAAGGACCCACTGTTGCAGCTGGTTTCTCTCCAGAAGGCTTCAGGTTGCTGGGAAATGGAGCCTGCACTTGCTGAAGTATTTGGAAGGACAGAAAAAGAGCTGATGGAGCAGATTCCTGTACAGGTTAATACACAATAAATATGTCTGTGTGTCTGAGTATCATGTATAACATCTAATGAAAATGTACCCTTAAACCATACATGCATATTATTATTATTATTATTATTATTATTATTATTATTATTATTTTTATTATTATTATTATTATTATTATTATTATTATTATTATTATTGTTGTTGTTACTATTAGTAGTCGTAGGAGGAGTAATAATACTAGAATTTTCTTTCAACCAATATAGATTTTTCGTATTTCAGAATACGAAAGGGTAATTTATGTAGCAAGTCATTTTTCTTCCATTTTTTTGAACACTTAATTTGTTTTCTTAACCCTAACACAGGGTGATTCTCTCAAAAGAGGCTCCGAATATTCTGTAATAACTCTCGCAAGAATGAAACAATATGAATGAAACAATGTACAATGTGCTCTTCAGTATATGGACGTCGAATGCCCCTGAGTCAGACCGATAAGGTATCAGGACAGTGGTGTACAGTAATGAACAGCACGTCTTAATAGTGCAAACCTATTGGGTCACCAATGTCAGAGTGAATTTAGAAAGAAATATGGTGTTCGTGACATACCTTTTAAAGAGTGTTATTTTGAGGATGGTACTGAAACTGGAAACAACGGGATCATTGATCCCTTCTCAATCAGCGATGTGCAACTTCGTCTGCAGCAGTCACCTACGAAATCTTAGAGATGCCTCGTAGAGGTCTTTTTTAACAGCTGCAAAAGCTGCAAAAAGGGCAAAATTGCATGCTCATTGTGTCACCGTCGTTCAGGAGCTCAAAGCAAGTGATATAGAGAAAAGAGTCATTTGTGAGGGACAACAATATTCTTGCCGATATCCTTGCTAATAAATTCAGGAAGATGGAGCACCATGTCTGGCAGAAAACGGAGGTCACTTCCAGCATCGCATGTAATGCAATTGATTACACATGTCATATATATGTAGCATATTTGTTTGCTACATTTTTTTTTCTTTTGACATATTTCATCATCATAGCACGCGTTATTACAGAATAATCGGGGGCTCTTTGGAGTGAATGACCCTGTACTTGGTTTAACATTTCCTAGTTAAATGTTGACCCATAAAACCTGTACTGTATTCTAGATTGAGCTATTTTAAGAACGACTCGGTGGAATGTGTCACTTAATTATAAAAATGGTACATGCATATTTGTATGTATGCAGGTTTCCTACTATATTTGGTTTTGTGTGCAGGTGAAGCCAGATTTCTGGGCTACACTTCTGGCTCTGATTTGGTTACATGGCTTTAAGATCGATGCGCAAGTTGAGTGGCATTTTTTGGCATTGAAAGCAGTGGCATGGATCCGCACTCAAAAAGGTAATCTCCCAAAATTTGGGAAATGAATGGAACATGGCTGACTTTGTACTGCTAGAAAATTCAGCATTTTGATTAATCCATTTTCTGATTGAAAGGCATTCATCTTACTGTGGTGATGATGATGATGAATATGTTTGTGTGTGTTTGTTTTAGTGGACAAGCAATCAGAGTGTGTACGAATAGGTAGCGCTGTACTGGGCTGTCAGGTCAAAGAAGACGCTCTCAGGATCTGAAGACTTTTTCCTCTTATAGCATCAAAAATGCCTTGGCATCATTTTTCTTTATAATATTTTCAAAGATCCTTATTTTCATTAGCATGCTGTTACTGTGCATATAATGTTATACTGATTATTGATGATCTTATAGTGATAAAGTAAGCAATTATATCAGGCCTAGTTTTTAATAGCAAAGAGTATGATTAAAATTAAAATTGATTGCTTGTACTATTGTTTGTTTGAAGTCTTTATTTAACATTCATTCAGTGATGTACAGTCGTGGCTAAAAGTTTTGAGAATTACATAAATATTGGAAATTGGAAAAGTTGCTGCTTAAGTTTTTGTAATAGGAATTTGCATATACTCCAGAATGTGATGAATTGCATAGTCCTTCTTTGCCATGAAAATTTACTTAATCCCGAAAAAAACTTTCCACTGCATTTCATTGCTGTCATTAAAGGACCTGCTGAGATCATTTCAGTAATCGTCTTGTTAACTCAGGTGAGAATGTTGACGAGCACAAGGCTGGATCATTATGTCAGGCTGATTGGGTTAGAATGGCAGACTTGACATGTTAAAAGGAGGGTGATGCTTGAAATCATTGTTCTTTCATTGTCAACCATGGTGACCTGCAAAGAAACGCGTGCAGCCATCATTGCGTTGCATAAAAATGGCATCACAGGCAAGGATATTGTGGCTACTAAGATTGCACCTAAATCAACAATTTATAGGATCATCAAGAACTTCAAGGAAAGAGGTTCAATTCTTGTTAAGAAGGCTTCAGGGCGTCCAAGAAAGTCCAGCAAGCGCCAGGATCGTCTCCTAAAGAGGATTCAACTGCGGGATCGGAGTGCCACCGGTGCAGAGCTTGCTCAGGAATGGCAGCAGGCAGATGTGAGCGCATCTGCACGCATAGTGAGGCGAAGACTTTTGGAAGAAGGGCAGCAAAGAAGCCACTTCTCTCCAAAAAAAAAAAAACATCAGGGACCAAACAACAGTTTGGTGAAGAGCAATGCATTTTCCAGCACGATGGAGCACCGTGCCATAAGGCAAAAGTGATAACTAAGTGAAATTTTGGGTCCATGGCCTGGAAACTCCCCAGATCTTAATCCCATTGAGAACTTGTGGTCAATCCTCAAGAGACGGGTAGACAAACAAAAACCCACTAATTCTGACAAACTCCAAGAAGTGATTATGAAAGAATGGGTTGCTATCAGTCAGGATTTGGCCCAGAATTTGATTGAGAGCAGCCCAGTCGAATTGCAGAGGTCCTAAAAAAGAAGGGCCAACACTGCAAATACTGACTCTTTGCATAAATGTCATGTAATTGTCGATAAAAGCCTTTGAAACGAATGAAGTGCTTGTAATTATATTTCAGTACATCACAGAAACAACTGAAACAAAGATCTAAAAGCAGTTTAGCAGCAAACTTTGTGAAAACTAATATTTGTGTCATTCTCAAAACTTTTGGCCACGACTGTATATTGTAAACTGTACGTTTTCATGCACCCTTTGTACTTTCTGACTTCCTAAGGAAGTCTGTTTAAAAAAGTGGGATTGCACTATAAATGAACAGATTATCTGAATATTAATTAACAGCTCTTTGCTCAAAATAGTCCCTCATACATATTGGAACAATGATACTGTAAGTTTTTTGGCATTTGGCCTCTGAAAAGCTCAATATTAGTGATGTGTCAGTTGCGAATGTGTCAGCTCTGTGATGTACTGTAAATACTGGAACAATGATAAGTTTTTTTGACATTTGGCTTCTACACCACCACGCTAAATTTAAAATGAAATGTTCAACTTATACATATCAATGATAGGTCAAAGTATTTCTAAATTTGGCTGAATTATAAAAGCCAGAAGTTATTGTACCAAATGAACAGATGATTTAGAGTCGAAAGAGCTCTTATATTGCTGACGTGAGACAAATTATCTGTCTCTCTGAAAAGAGCCAGCATTCACATCAAATTCTAATCACTGTTTATTTATTTATTCATTAAGGAATTACAGCCATTTTCTCTCTCTCTCTCTCTCTCTCTCTCTCTCTCTCTCTCTCTCTCTCTCTCACACACTCTCATACACACACACACACATCATTTTTGGTGGCTCATAAATAATGGAACAAATGGCTAACAAAAAGTTACATGACCGGGTGTAGTCAGTTTCCTTGTTACTCCACAATTATTTAAGCAGATAAAATGCCAGGGTGGTGTTCTGATTGTTACATTTGGATTTGGTAGGTGATCACGTGAACTCTCAACATAAGGACAGTTTGGAACATTCTTTAAAAAAGGAGTTACTGGCATGCGCAGCAACAGCAAAAGGCCTGGAAGACCACGGAAGACAACTAAAGTTGATGACTGCATAATTCTGTCCTTGTTGTATGGAGGGGGTAGGGAGAAAGAAAGGAATAGGTCACGCATACCAAAGCATACCACATCATCTGTCAAACATGGTGAATGAAGTGTTATAGCACAAGTTTGTATGGATGTCACCGGGGTACTGGTGTTTATTGATGACTTTAATCAAGCAGGATGAATTCTGATGTCTGTAGAGCTATAGTCGCTGCTCAGATTCAGCCAAATGCTGCAAAACTGCCAATTCATATTGCATATGGGTCCAAATAATCCAAAACATACATCAAAAGCTACCTGAGACTTTTTCAAGGCCAATAAATTGGATATTCTTCACTTCGCAACTGTGGTTAGAATGCAGCGTCAGCCAGTATATGTTGCTCCTAGAAGAGACAAGGTTAAGTGCCTTGCTCAAGGGCCCAATAGCAACAACTTGGTGGAGCTGGGGCTTGAACTGCAGAGCATGCATGAGCAACTAAAGGCAGCTACAGTAAAGACCTGACAAAGCATCTTGAGAAAGGAAACCCAGCATTTGACCATGTCAATGGGTTTCAGACTTTAAAACTACAAAACTAAATAATAGAACACATACAATGCCTATCAAGGCACCGAGGCATATCCCATATCCCACTATTTCCAGCAAAGGCATCCTAGACAGATTTATCACGAGGGCAAGAAGTAGATCCCACATGGTTTCCTGTAGGAGCTCGGCCATGTACTAAGCATGGCTTAGTAAGTCATTTTGACGAGACCCCCTTACACCCAGGATACAACCTTTTTCACCTCCTCCCTTCTGGCAGGCACTAAAGAACTCTGTACACCAAACCTGCCAGGTACAGGAACAGTTTCTTTCCACTGGCAATCACCCTCACAAACAGTTGAACTGGACTATATGCCATCCTGTGTAAAAAATAAAAAAAAGCACCAACATGCTTTTTACAATTTTTTTTGCGCTTCTCTATATTACGGTTACCGGCACTAATCAAAATCTGGTACTGTTTATTGTGTAAAAGCACTATCATGCTTCCTACAACTCGTACTACACATTACTGCTACATGCTATTTGCACTTTGTATTATAGTATAATATGTGATGCATACCATGGCTACTTACACTACCTTGCACATTCACTTTATGTACACCTTATGTACATATGTTACATACTCAGGATCCTGCATGTTTATTTAATCTGTACAGTTTCTGAATGTTGTGTACTTACTGTGTATAGTGTTTTGTCTACAAAAAAGCATAGTGTTTTATGTCTGTACTTTGAGAGCAACAAACAGCTGGAATGTTTAAAATCATTTGTTCTTTTGTCATGTGGCCCTCATAGACGCTAATAGCATAAAAGGACAAATGATTCGGACCAGAAGATATGAGAGGTGAGCAGAGGTGGGTAGTAGATTTGCAAAGAAGAAACGCTACTCTTACTCCGCTGCATTCAGCTACACTCGACTTGTTACTTCACTAACCATTTATTCTACACATGAGATATTCTTTAATTTTGCCAGAGAAATGCAGCCGGGTGGATCTACCACGTGACTGTGTTTCACCAATCAGACGTAGCAACAATGGCGGCCGGTCAATGCCCCTTAGAGTTAGGCAGAGAAAAATGCTCCTTTAACATGTAATTATTTAACATAATTATTTATTTTAATAATGAAATAAAGTCACGTAATTTTTTTTAAAGCATGTGACTTGAGGCTGAGCTCTGATTGGATTTTGTCAAATCATCCTTGGAACCCTCCCACTTTTGTTCTTAGCGAATCAATATTGTTTTAAAATATTTGGGCTCATGTGATTGGACCATTCTCAACGAGTCTTTTCCAGGACTTCTTCTGGCAAGCAGAGCTGACTGACTGGATGTGATGTGAGTTATACCTTTTATTTTATACTAGTAGTAATGATGCTTAATCACCTGATAAATGCCTATTTACAGGCGAGTATTAAAAGTTTAAGTTTAATTTTGTTTGCGACTCCCCCCCCCCCAAAAAATGCACCAGCCGTCACTGTGAAGCAACAATAACCACATGATTCCATTTGACCAATCAGCCGCAATAAAAATAACCACATGCAGTCATATGACCACGCAAAAAACGCTTCATATAGTGGAGATTTTTCAGCGAAGGAAGCACGTCGCGGTTAGTTTAGTGATTTTATTTAGTGTTGCAATGTAAAAATATATAATTGCCAAATAAGCTAGAGGATAAAAAAATGTAAGTTTCTTACATTTGTTCTGCTAGAAAAGCCATTACCATTGCTTTTATGGTAATGTGAGACTTCTTGTACATGTTCTAACATTATTTTCTATCTGCTAAGCCATTTGGAGGGGAACTGAATATACAGTATATCTTACACTTGAAATAGTCTATACTGTTCAAACATACATACAGTATGATACCTACAGTAGGTATTTATTTCAAAAGCTTTATGTGAGATTAGGAAATTTGTGTTTCTTGTTCCTTAATTTGCTATTTTAATTTGCTATTATAATCTGCTATTTAATTAATTATATTGTATTAATTAAATATAATTTTATTATTTTGAAATATCAGAATTTGTATATTATTTCATTTTGTCTGGCTGCTTACATAATTTCTTAAAAAAAAAAAATCTGACATTACGATAAAGTTACTCAGTATACTTGAGTAGTCTTTTCACCAAATACCTTTTTCACTCTTACTTGAGTAATATTTTGGATGACCACATTTTACTTCTACTTGAGTAATATTATTTCGAAGTACTGCTACTCTACCCACCTCTGGAGGTGAGCGGCTCATTCTGTTTATGTGTCCTTAGATTCATTGTAATATTGTCATTACTGGAACAATAGCCAAATGTGTGTATGTGGACGTTTTTTTGGCGGGGGGGATGGGTATTTAAAGTGGAACATTTTTATTTTATTTCTGATCAAAAGAACGAAATGGAACTAAATGACTCAAAAAAAGATACGTTCGTTTTGATGAACGAAAGTCAAATAACCGAGTCATTAAAATGATCCAAACTTCCTATCACTTCCCAAACTAGTACACGCTAGTGGCATCTGGTGGTCAAAAGGATGAAGTGCATCACGGTTCAGCTCACTCAAGCGATTGTGTGGGCGTTTCATCGGTCACGTGTCCATGGTAGAACGAATCAGGCACCGATACAATGAGTTCCGGGACGAACTGCGGAGAATCTTATGTACTTGCATAAAACGGTTTTTTCCCCCGAGTCGTGTCAGTCAGTTTGTTTGTTGTGGCACACGAGTTTTAGCAACATGTCTGGAACTGGATTGATTTATGATGAAGAAATGACTCGGTACAAGCTGCTCTGGGATGAGTAAGTCTGAAGTCTACTAGTAGCTAGTAGTTTTGCTATAAAATGCTGTTTTAAGGCCTTTTTATTTTTGTCTGTTGTGTGCAGCCCAGTCTGTATGGTTGAGGTACCTGAGCGGTTAACAGTGAGTTATGAGGCGTTGAAGGGCAAAGGTTTGGAGCAGAGGTGTGTGTGTGTTCCCACTCGCCAAGCTACTGATGAGGAAATCCTGCTGTTTCACAGGTGGTCTATTCTGTTTACAAACTCTACATGTCAATTTGAGCCAAGATTGATGCCTCTTGAGCCTTTTTAGTGGAGTGATGTTATTCTTGACATGTGCAAACCTTCCACACCATTCACCAAAATGCGTAACAAACTTATCTGGGCAATGTTCATTGTCTTGTCTTGTTTTGTGTTCTCTGTGCAGTAAAGAGTATCTTGAAGCTGTGAAACAAACCCCACAAATGAGCTTAGAGGAGCTGTTGACTTTTACTCAGCAGTATGGAGACGTTTATTTTCATCCCGTAAGCCACAATGTTGCAGAACACCAGCACTGATGAAACTTTTTATTATATAATATTTTTTTTTGGCTTGATTGCATCATGTTTCTGAACCCTATTTTATCTGTAGAATATCTATCATTGTGCTACACTGGCAGTCGGTGCTGCTCTGCAGCTGGTGGACAGCGTTATGACGGGGAAAGTGAGGAATGGAATGGCTCTTGTAAGGTAAATACAAGGCAGGATTTCTGTGCAATAAAGTTATGTAGTTAAGACATTGTTGCCTTTCTTGTGCTTGAAATCAAAGTGGTCGCTTAAATATGGCCGGGGGTTTGCTCCATAAGAATTTGATGGCATTTCGCTTTCAGCTGTGTCTGCATCACTGGCATTAGAGATTTAAAAAACTACTTTCAGAAGTAGAATTACACAAAAATCTACTCATTTACAGTAACGCAAGTAAATGTAAATCATTACTTTCCACCTCTGCTCTTTGATCCTCTCCTGTGTTGTGTTCAGGCCTCCTGGTCATCACAGCCAGCAGAGCGAAGCCAATGGTTATTGTATTTTCAACAATGTTGCGATAGCCACCCACTATGCCAAGAAACACTACAACGTCAACAGGTATAGAGTTGAGTATGGGGTGAGACATAAAATGGTGTTAGTAAATGCATCTTTTCTGTAGCCTGAAGGTTTCCCCCTCCCCCCCATATGTTCAGAGTGTTAATCGTGGATTGGGATATTCATCATGGACAGGGAGTGCAGTACTGCTTTGAAGAGGATTCCAGGTGTGTGTGTGTGTGTGTGTGTGTGTGTGTGTGTGTGTGTGTGTGTGTGTGTGTGGGGGGGTGGGTGTGGGTGGGTGGGTGATTGGGTGTGTGTGTGGGTGGTTGTGTGTGTGTGTGGGTGGTTGGGTGTGGGTGTAGTTGTGTGTGTGGGTGTGTTTACGTTTATGAAATCATGGCATGAAAGTCAAACCAAACAGTGTCCTATTCAATGCTTGTATTTGTTTTTTACTTTCTGTTTCCCAGTGTCCTGTATTTCTCATGGCATCGTTATGAGCACCAGCAGTTCTGGCCCAACCTTGCTGAGTCTGACTATGACAGTGTGGGGAAGGGCAAAGGAGCTGGTTTTAACATCAACCTGCCCTGGAATAAGGTACTGGTGCTAGAATTAAATAGTTTTTTTCTAAATAAACAAAAAATAGTTTTTACAAGATTAAGAGGTGAATTTTATTCAAAACATTTTCTTGGTCATGTTTTTATTTCACAAAAAATGTACACAATTAATGAACTATCATCCAGTGCTACAATTGTTTAGATGTCTTTCTCCAATTGGATACAAATGCACTATTCAGATGTAGTGAGGTTTTAAGTATCAGTATATTGTGCATTTTACCGTGCACAATTCAATCCTGAATTTTATTTATTTTATTTTTTTTGCATATTTGCCACACTTAAATAATTGAGATCATCAAATACATTTTAATATTATGCAAAGATACCCAATTTTTAAATGCAAAGTACAGATTTTAAACGACGATTAAATTTTTAATGGAAAAATCAGTCCAAACCTATCTGTCCTTATGTGAAAGAGTAATTGCCCTCTAAACCCAATAACTGTAATCAAGTGTGTGCAATAAATGGCAATGAGTTTTTGAATTTGGCACACTCTTCTTTGCAAAAAAAAGTATTTGTATTCAGCTACATGGAGGGTTTTTGAGGATGAACTAATTCTTTAAGGATCTCTGTCGGATTTAAGTCTGGACTTTGACTTAGGCCACTTCAAAACCTTAATTTTGTTTTCTTGACCAATTCAGAGGTGGACTATTTTCTGTGTTGTCTTTACTTTGTACATTTATTTAAAATTTGTATTCTTGTATTCTCTGCTTAATTCGTAGGTGGGAATGACCAATAGTGACTACCTCTCAGCTTTTTTCCATGTCCTCCTGCCCATTGCATACGAGGTAACTATTCTAGGGTTTTGTAAAATCTCCAGGCTTGGAAATGTAAGTGCTTCTATATGCAGACGTTCTAATGGAATCTATTCTAATTCTAAACTTACTTAATTTTTCCAGTTTGATCCTGAGCTGGTGTTTGTCTGTGCAGGGTTCGATTCTGCTATAGGAGATCCAGAGGTTAATAATATCCAACTTATTATATCACTCTCACTCACTCACTTATTATATTTCAGTGATTATGTTTTTGGTTTGTGCTTTATCTAGATTGATAAAACTTTATTTCTTTGTAGCATTGCTTTGAATTATTTGCAACCTGGGTGAACAGTAAAATGTTCAACGTTTTACTGCTGACATTATGCATAATTTGATTTTGTATAGGTGTTGGCTATTATTTATTTTTTGAATCCACCAGGGTTGAAAGCAATACAAAATT
>CM059204.1:18666017-18842323 GCA_030347435.1 Clarias fuscus | reverse complement strand
TTGGTGTTCCCAAATTGCCCATAGTGTGTGTGCGCATGTGTGTGTGCGCGTGCCCTGTGATGGATTGGTACTCTGTCCAGGTTGTACTGTACCATGACGTGCCCAAAGTCTCCTGGGATAGCCTCCAGACCCCCCCACACTCCTGTACAGGATAATCAGTATAGAAGATGAAGATGAAGATCATTTTTTATCATTATTTTATTTGTGCTTTCACATCAAGAGTAATCAACTTCACAGCCATAACATTGTTTCTTTTCCCAAAACGTTCAAACACAACATGAACATATTAGAAAATAAACTTCTTTGTGTTATAACCTCAGGCTGATGGAACTTTAGTTATCAGAAAAACGGCATAGTATGCAGAAGATTTAAGGAGCAGTCTTATTTTTCGTTGAAGGAGTTTTCTGTTTTATTTTTAATTTTACATACAAAATGCCAAGCACACTTTAAAAATAGAATGATTTCTTTTTTACTTCAGTTTACTGTACTTCACAACATGACCAAAATTACTCAAAGTACATTTAAACATGGCATTTTAATGTAAACAAATAGAGTAGTGATAAAAAAAAAAAAAATTCTTATTTGTAAAATACTTTTATACTGGGTTGACCTAATCAAGACCTTGATTAAAACAAAACTTTTTATATAACCTCAGTCATTCCCACAAAACTTTAGACAACACATCTTACTGTGTCTCATTTAACTGATAACCATTAATTTCCGCCTTTACTCTTCCATTTCATTTCATTTGTCTTATGTGCAAATTTCTTTGCATCTGTTCACTGCATTAAAATCCCATCTTCTCTGTAGATCCTTTTTTTGTGCATATACTCTTTCTAGTAAGGTTTTTTCATCTACTTTAACTATATGACTCTTTTGGAGGATGGAACCTACAGTAATCTTATCAAATGGAAATGGATATCTGTAAGTTCATGCATACAAAAGAGGGCAGTTGATGCTTTCTTATGAATACGTTCAACTGCTTTGCAACATAATATAAGCATCAGTCAGAAAAGGAATGTAAGAAACATAGTGACAGTGTGGTTTCATGTGTTTTAGGGCAGCAATATAATATACAGGTAAATTGGTTCCCAGCCAGATCTCAGTTAGGAAGGAGAGTGCTTAAGCATAAATTTAATAAGCATTATTGTAGGCAGCTGAAGTACACTCAATCTGCCCCTCAAGTCACGTCCCTGGAAACATTAGCATTTATAAAGTAAATGAGATTATGATTATCAGTTACAGCACACTGTAGGGATATGTTTTATTATTCAATTAACTACTGGCAGACTGTCAGAAAAAGGGTAATCAAATATACCATTACTTGTTGCAGTGGCTTTGTATGTAATGTACATCTTTAAAGGTTTACTCTAAACGGTATTTATGGTCCTTATGATCCTAATTTTATGTGTTAAATATTTTAGAGGTCAACTATATCCACATTTAAAGCCGTAGGACATTTAAAAGATACTACCACAACAATAAGAAAATGCACAGTTAGTCCAAAAAAATTATTTCAGTAGGAACAGTCACAAAGATTCCAAGAATCACATGAACTCTTCCATAATGAGTAAAGATGCTAAGTGTAATTGTTATGCACAATAAGCTTGATACATTATGTGCTAGTCATAATGTCTTCGATAGTTAGGATAATAATATGGAAAACTATTATTTTAAACATCAGTTATTGTGCTTCCACGAGATTCATTCAACACATTGTGTGACTGAAAAGTCAGCATACTGTGCTACTTTAAGTATATATTATTCTTACATTCAATACAAGGCAGGGACTGTGTATGTGTGAATATTTGATAAAGGCTGTCTTTGTCAGTTATGATGATTCTGCTGGATAAGACCTTAACCCTGGCCTAATAATATTATATCATGGTTTTGTGTCAGCATGTAGGAAGATATTTTTACTATGCAGTTTTAAGTTATTTTTTTCTTTGGCTTGGCCCTTTTTATCCTGCAAGTCATCACATTGGATCATTTGATCCGCAAGACCTGGCATGGGTTTTACGCAAGATGCCATTCCTGTCACAACCCTCTCTTTTGCACTAAAAAAAAAAAAAATGCTCCCTTTTTTTCTAACCAGGTTTGGCACCAACACTACATGCAGTGGCTGTGTTGTATAGGCATAAGTTTAAGGTTCTTGTCCAAGGATCCAATAGTAACGAATTGGTGGTGGCAGGGCTCGATCATCCAATCCACCAATCAGTAACCAATACCTTCATCTGACTAAGCCACCACTGCTCCCAATGTATAGTGTTTATATAGAATTTATACCTATTAAATAGTATTTATATTTTAAGTTATACATTTATTATAATTATAATTAACATCAAGCATCATTATCAGTAATCATTGCTTTATCTGACCCTCTGAAACAACAATAATGGGAGGAAATGCAAACAGACCATCAATACTTAAGTTCATTTATAGCTTACTCTGATCTGTAGTCTCATTTTGTTTCAGAGCATGAAATCTTTTCCAAGTCAGCCAAGGAGTTTTTTTATAAAGGTCATGACATCAAAATCTACAGACAACCATGATCATTTTCCCAACAGTAGGAAAAGATGCATTACACAGCTACTGAAATAATTATGTCCAGAAGGAGCACTCCCACTGCCTCGTTCTGTCTGTTTTCATTTATGGTGTATTTTTAGCTAAAATGATGGCATGCCCCAAGTTCTGACTGCCCCAACTACTACAGCGCAGCCAGATAGAGTTTGCTCAGCTTAGTGCAGAATCCCAGTGGGCTCTTAGATGTCTGTAACTTAAGCCAGACCATTTGGCATTCTGTCTTCAGTTGGGATGCAAAAGTTAACATGCATGCCCTGCAATGGTCTGTAGAGACACTGCCAAGGCCTACAGCCCAACTGCTCTTCTGTTGGCTTTCTATCTTATTTACAAAGCAACATATGCAAAATCTTGTTTTCTCAACATCAAAGTGTTTCTTTGTACTCTTGTGATTAGACAGTATTTATTGCTACCATCCTAGACCCAGTGGAATGCCTGAATGATTTTCATTACCTGCAATGGTGCAGAATGTTCACCTGCACCATGATCTAGTTCACGACGATAAGTTCACCCATTAAATGCCTTTCTCTTTTTATTGTATTATTTTCCGTGGATAGGTCAGTGGCAGTCATAGGTCATTGTGGCCAATCATCTCTTAGTGATGACACCTTGAATGGACGGATCAATATACCGTCCCCCTCTTAAGGTCTCTGATTCAACCTTGACTTTACAGCACCAGTGATGGATGGTGTGTTTGTGGCAAATAACACATAAAACATGACTTTGACTCACAACGGAAAGCCATGTAGCAGAGTATTTTTCTGCTACAGGTATTCTGTCACCCAGAGATAAAATAGTCGCTTTTCCTTCTCTTCCATCTTGGTGTGTATTTACTGTATACTGTATTACAAGCATTTTTTAGCAGAATGCCCCAGAGTGTCCACTACAGTCAGTTTCCCCTTTTTAGCATCACTGGCTTGTCTGAAGGCAAATAATGCTGACATGGTGAGCCTAGCTGACAGTTTCAGACCCTGGTACAGAGTTGAATCTGGCCTAAACACAGCAAAACAGCTTGGTAGTCACATTCAGTAACAACTCACAAGCACAACAAGAAGCTGAGAAAGTCTTAGCTAGTGCAATGGCTATTTTCACCTCTAACTTAAATACATCCTAAAAACACCTGTGTCAAGAATTCATTTGCATGCCCTTTTGTGCTGATTTAATAAATGTCCACGGACATTTGAGTTTAGACATTTAAATTAGACATACATTAGCACTGTTCATTAATTTTATTAGATTTTCTCTCCTTCTTTAAATGTGTTGCACATCTTAGAACTTTTATTGGAGCATTCACTGCTGTGGAATAAATCGCTTTAGAATAAGTCACCATTTAGGACATTTTTAAGCTAAAGAAACATGAATAATTGATTACAGTAATTCAAAGAAGTGTGTCCATGAGTGTAACATGTTGCAAGCAACATGGTGTGGCTTTCTAAAAATAAAGACCAGAAGAAATTCTTGTTTATTTAAAGCCAGACTTTGATTGGTGTAAAATGGAACAGTCATGTGTCCAGGAATTGTACAGAACATAACATAAAAAAATCTAACAAATATAAATCTAGAATATGTGCAAATTCCACTAATATTTCTCTTAGTATATTAGTATACATTAGAAAATATTAAAAAGTAATTGTCTATTGTATGTTGTAGACGTTTTACTTATTTCATGATTGCCATTGGCTAATGACATTTTCTTTAGTATAATAATTTCACAATGACAAATATTTGAATTCCATAATTTAAAATATTGTAGTTTGTAGATTTAAAGTTGTTGCAATTAATTACAACACTAAATAAATACCTTGACTCCATTTAAATTCAACAGTTTTTCAACTAGTACTGTAAATATAATTTTTTGAGAATTTACTATAGTCAACAATGGGAGGAAATGCAAACAGACCTTCTGAAACCTTGTTTTCTCAGTTCTAGCAGTCAGTAAGTCAGGAGGAGACTGTGAATGTGGGGAGTGAGATAACAAGCCCAAGAGACAGAGGATGAGCCACATGACATTAAACCAAATAGACTTTGTCCTCATTATCTATAATATTGTAAGGTCTTCTGACATTGTGTGAACTTTCCCATGTCTCTTTCTCTTACATCTCTCTTTATTCTATGTCATATGTCCATAAAACTACCCCCTTGCTGTGCATTCCTTATAGGGTAATCCTTCCTATGGCTTGCTGGAATCCTTTTGTCTAGTTGGAACATGTCAGTGTGGTTCCTATCATCTGTCTATCTCAGAGTCTTCATATGACTAATTCTCTTTGTTCTACCTAGAACATGCTAATTACCTTTGTATCTTGTTAACAGATGTACATGACACAAGGCATGTGCCTGAATAACTTTGTCTATCCTTTAAATAAACTAGAGAGAACTTTCATCCGTCACATCATCCGTCTTTGTCCCTCTCTTGGGAGCCAGGTGCTAGGTGTGTTGAAGTGCAGCAGACACATCAAGCAATAATTTTTCTTCCTTTATTTCTTTTTTTACATAACAAATATATACTTAATATGAAAGGAACACTAATATAACTGGAAAGTTAAATAATTTCTTAATGGATTCAGACTCGTTAGGAATTTCAGGTCAGAATGCATGGTCAGTTATGACAGTTCTACTAGAGAAAGAAGCTAAAGGGTTACATGCTGCGGCTTGAACGCTCAATCTACTGGTTAGTACGCAAGAGCGCAAGCACTCCTGGAATCACTGGATGTTCTGAAGAGTGGCACGGTGTCCCAAATTAAATACTGAATTTCAATGGAAGAAAAACATGTTGGGCTCATTATCATGGTCTATACAAAATGACATGGTCTATGATTTTTTGCTGTATGAGGAGTGGGCTTATTTAGAGACAGACAAATTTTTCTTCTTGGCATCACCCAGCACTTTCTCCATGTTAACAATCAGCTGTGGTGCAGGTGTAGCTGTCACTTTTGAACACTTACGCTCATTCCTTGGGTCAGTATCATTCCATGATATATGTAACCCATGTATTTTTACCATGTTTAAACTAATGTTAGGTATGCTTGTTATGTATATAATTCATGGTTACTTATCAGTCAGAACAGACAAAAAACATATGTGTGATGGTTCCAGGGATAGATGGTGGGATAAAAGAGGTATTTATTGAAACTGCTGCATCATGCGTCACAATGTGACTTTCCTGCAAGGTCTCAACAAGCATGCACATGACAACAAGGAGGTATCCAGGTGGCAGTTAATGGAACCACAGTTATATACGCATCTAGCATTCATAAGAGTCTTTGGTGGTCTCATATAAAATGCCTAAGTGGTTGTCTTATTCTGTGTGTTTTGGGTTGTCCGTTTTCATGTTCATCAAACCACCTGTCTTGCTGTGTGTATTAGTGCATTATCACCCTGATACATAGCACCACCTTCAGGATACAATGTTTGAGCCATTGGGTCCACATGGTCCTCCAGAACGGTTCGGTAGTCCTTGGTAGCGACGCGCCCATCTAGCACAATATTGGGCCTAGGGAATGCCATATTGCAGCTCAAACTATCACTGATCCACCCCCATGTTTCACTCTGGGAATGCAACAGTCTTGGTGGTACGTTTCTTTGGTGCTTCTCCACACCGTAACTCTCCCAGATGTGGGAAAGACAGTGAACAATACATGTTTCACATTGTCCACAGCCCAAGATTTTCACTGCTGGCACCATTGAAGCCAACGTTTGGCATTGGCACGAGTGACACAAGGTTTGGCTATAGCAGCCCGGCCATGTACATTGACCCTGTGGAGCTCCCAACGAACAATTTTGGGGGAAACAGAAAAGTTGAGGCACACATTTAATTCTGCAGTGAGTTGGGCAGCTGTGGTTTTAGTTTTTTTGGATATAATCTGGGTTAGCACCCAGACATCCCTTTCAGACAGCTTTCTCTTGAGTCCACAGTTACTCCTGTGGGATGTGGTTCGTCCTTCATGGTGGTATGCTGACATTACCCTGGATACCGTGGCGCTTGATACATCACAAAGACTTGCTGTGTTGGTCACAGATGCGCCAGTGAGACGCGCACCAACAATTTGCCCTCTTTTGAACTCTAATATGTCACCCATAATGTTGTGTGCATTGCAATATTTTGAGCAAAACTGTGCTATTACTCTGTTAATTAAACCTTTACACTCTACTCTTACTGGTGGAATGTGTAATCAATGAAGATTGGCCACCAGGCTGGTTAGATTTAGCCATGAAACCTCCAACACTAAATTGGCCAGTGATTCAGTTTCATTGTCCAACACCTGTATGTGATGTTTTATGCAGTAACTGTTAATTGTACTTCAAACATGCAGTATGTTGATAGAACACAAGGCAACCAACAAACAAGGAAATAACTCTGTCTCTTGATAACATTCCCAGGGGTTGCCTCTTGTTATCCAAATGGCACAATATTCATACCATACCCATACCAGGGGGAAGATGACTCAAAGCACTCCTATAGAGAGACATAAAATTGGCTTAAAATATTCTGCTTGCTTCAATTCCCAAGTACATCACAACCAATAAAATAACAGTGACCTATCTTACAAGCTTTGACCCTCAGATGTTTTCTTCAGGACTGGAGCCAGTTCTATTAATTCCCTTAATGGACCCTGAGGAACAGATTAGACTGTCTCCAGTGACCTCAAGCAGACAATTTAATTCAATGCAGTATGCTGACATATGCATTGTGTCTATGAAGAACAGTCACAAAAATGAATTGTTTCTGCAATCCCTGCCCTGTTCTTGCAAGGTAACAATAACAGCTGCCTGAGAGATGGATGTCATAGACCTCTGTGAAAGGCTTCTTCAAACTAAGAAAAAAAAAATTGATTCAGAAACTGCATTGACTGAGAGGAATTTGAATTATCCAGGTTTGAGCTAAGAGAGCTGCATGAAAGATCAGGAATTTTGAGAATCCTTATTAGTATTTACTGTATAGTACTGTGCAAATGTACTGTGCAAAGATGCCTTTGAAAACATTTCTAATTCTATAAGGATCACTCAAATGTAATAAAATAAACACAGTATTTGGTGTGAAACCTCATTACTTGAAAATAATCAGTAGTGTTAGATACAGATAGCAGGTTTTAAAAGATTTCTTCTAGTAGATTTGTCACAATCTTATTTATTTATTTATTTATTTATAATTTGTATGTTTGGAAGTATTGATTTTTTTTTGTACATAAAAATGCAGACATGATAATCATATAACAAAATTTGTAATGTGCCATTGATAAAGTAAATAGAGTAAATTTATATACAGTATCAGGACAGGTGCAAATATATGTGCAGGTCACTCAAATTCTTCCACACCAAACTTGCTAATCCATGTCTTTATGGACTTTGCTTTGTGCACTGGTGTGCGGTTATGTTGGAAATGAAAGGGGGTATCACCCAAACTGTTCCCACAAAGTTGGGAGCATGAAATTGTACGAAATCTCTTGGTATGCTGAAGCATTAAGAGTTCCTTAAGGGGCCAAGCCCAACTACAAGCCCCAGAACAACCCCACATCTTAATCTGCTCTCCACCAAACTTTACACTTACCACAATGCAGTCAAACAAGAACCGTTCTCCAGGCAACCGCCAATTCCAGACTCGTTCATTGGATTGCCAGACAGAGAAGCATGATTTGTCACTCCAGAGAACACGTCTCCACTGCTCTAGAGTTCAGTGGTGGCATCTTTAACACCACTGCATCTGATGCTTTGCATCGCCCTTGGTGATGTAAGGCTTGGATGCAACTGATCGGCCATGCAAACCCGTTCCATGAAGCTCTCTACACACACACTGTTCTTGAGCTAATCTGAAAGCCACATGAAGTTTGGAAGTCTGTACCTATTGACTCTAGAAAGTTGCCGACATCTGTGCATTATTCTTGGAAAGTGATTGGAACACCTGAAGTCAATGGTTTGGATGAGTGAATGAATAATTTTGGGAATACTTTTGCCAAATACTTTTGGGAGGTGTGTATATACTATACTATAATTTTATTTGTATTTTGTTTTTCAAACCCATTATGTACAGTCAGGTTCATACATTTTGAAACAACAAAACATTTTGCCATTTGACCTCTGTACAGGACCGCATTGAATTTAAAATGAAACACTCATCATGTGAGCAAAATCATGACTTTTACCTTCAATACAAAGATGTGGGGTTAATGATTCAGTAATTATAGCCTTTTTCATACACACACGTGCACACATTATGGCAAGCTCATAAATAATGGAACAACATTACATAGCTACAAAATAAAGATTTTCTGAAGTCTGGAACCCATGTTCATGACCAAATGCTGATTTTCCTCTAACGAGATGCTTTGCCAGCCCTTTTATGCAGCTGCCTTCAAATAAGTGAAGGTCAGGTGACTGACTTGGCCAGTGAAAAATATCCCATCTCATTGCCTTGGATAGCTTTAACTGGATGTTTTGGTCCATATCTAAAACATATCCATCTATATGAATGTTAATACATTTTGCAGCATTTCTTTGTATCTTAGCAGACAGTATAGCCCTATATGCTTCATAATTCATCCTGCTACTTTTATCACCAGTCAGGTCATCAATAAATACTAGACTCTGTCACTTCCATTGGCAGCCATAACACTGCCTCAACCATGTTTAACAGATGATGTGGTATGCTTTGGCTCATGAGCTGTTCCTTTTGGTTTCTTTACTTTTCTCTTTACTTTATTCCTGTCCAAGTTCATTTTGGTTCCATCAGTGCAAAGAATCTGGCAAAGTCTAATCTGGCCTTTCTGTACTTGAGCAAAACCAGTGGTTTGCACCTTGTTGAGGAGTTTGTATTTACTTGACATTTACTCTTGACTATAGACTTTGACAATAACATGTCCATCTCCTCAAGATTGTTCTTGAGTTGAGTATATGCTGTGAACGAATTTTCATGAAGCAGTAAAACGTACTGTATGTTTGTTCCAAAATTGATGGTCTTGGCTCTATTTATAAAGATTGTTGAGGATCATAAGAAACATTTAAAAAACAAAAACACTACAAAAGGTTCATTTTTAAAATGCATCATTAGCCTCCTACTTTACTTCGGTAGCTGTCACCAACACTTTATCATATTAATCCATAACTGCTGGAAGAACTGAAATGGCTATAACAGACTGTAAACCTCCTTTTTCTTGGCACTAACATTACCAAATATTCCATCTATCACATTTAGTTCATTCATGGCGCCACTTTTTTTGCACAGCTGGTAGACTCACTCTACTGATCAGGTTTCAGAAAGAAGAATGGCTTTGGGGATGTGGTGTACTTTTCTATTACATGTTGTCATTCACTGTTGTGTTTTGCAAAACAAACAAACAAACATGGAATTTATAAGCTACAAATAAAAGAAAATATCACAACTGGAAGAATAGGTGTGGTTATGAACAACTAAAGGTAAATAAAGATGTTTTAAAAGGTAAATAATGTGCCAGAATTTTTCAATCTGTGGCTTGAGCTCTTAATAAAATGCTGAGTTAAGAACCTGGAAAGTTATAGAACTGGAGTAAGTGGCAGGCATCTACAGGATAGAAAGCAATACAGGCTAGGGAAGAATGCGAACCACATACCAGGACAGTTTGCCGATGCCACGTTGTTGATGTGATATTCGTAAGTGAAGTATAGGGCGAAGCTGAGTGCTTTTGTTAAATAAATCTTAAAATATAAAATATTCTCACTTACAGAGCGGTATGGACTCACTCTCAAACCATGAACAGAATTAATGTGCTTATGAGTGAAGCAACCAAGCCCCTTATAAAGAGGGAAAAAAAGGTGTTGTGTATTGTTCTTGATTCCCTGCATGGCAGCATCGGCATCAGATTCTAAATTGGCCATGGGCCTAAATGAACAAAATCATAATTTGATACAAAATAATTTCATAGAATGTATTTTTTAAAGGGACATTGTTATCATGAACTTAACAGAATTTTTTTTTTATTAGAAATTAGTATGAAATGTGTGAGAAAATATGTGTAAATCAAAATGACCAGTTTGTCCCTGATAAGCAAGCTGAGGGCGAAGGTGGCAAGGACAAATTTCCTGAGATGGCAATATGAAGAAACCTTGAGAGGAATCAGATACAAAAGGAACCCATCCTCATTTTGGTGCCAAAAGGATAGCAGGAATCGATTTGCATTCATACAGGGTGTTAGGTGGCTGCAAGTTCAATATAACAGGAGAGGTGTTTAAGTTCATATGGAGTCCACTTTCGTTATTGCAGGCTCAGTTACAAAACTGTTTGTATATACCCAGCTGTGTGTGTGTGTGTGTGTGTGTGTGTGTGTGCGTGTGTGTGTGTGTGTGTGTGTGTGTGTGTGTGTGTGTGTGTGTGTGTGTGTGTGTGTGTGTGTGTGTAAGCATGGGCTTCATCTGTATATAATCATTTAAACATTTAATCATGCCACATGAGCATGTGTCTTTACCTGTGTGTTCATTATTGTTTGTTTCTGTCTGACTGTGGATTTGGGTGTTCTTACTTGAGTAAAGAAATCTGATAATTTATCATAGAGCTCCAGTAAGTGTATGAAGTTACAGAAGACGAAGGACCCGTTATATATCACTTTGAGATGACCTTTCCAGACAGAATGCCTGTCACTACAACAATTTGTTAAATAAATAACGTAAAACTTATCTGATGAGAGTTATCTGATGGTTACAATAGAAAAGAAGCATCAAGAACTCAAATTGTCCCCCCCCCCCCCCAAAAAAAGCTTATTTTTTAAATAAAAACAAGAATTGCAATGCAAGATTTTCATTGCAATACAATAGAATACACATCAGCGACCTTAAAGCTTGTGTACTGAACAGTTTTGCACTCACCAGGCGATTGATGTGTTGTGTGCAGTGTGTGTCGGACTCTGAGCTTCTGGCTTCAGGCTGTGTCTGGGCTGGGATTGATATTGTGGTTGTTGGTAGTGGGATAATCCTGACAGAGCTCCAGGATGAGAAAGCTGCCCCTGATTCTCCTCTTGCTCAGGCCGTTGCCACTGATTGCGAGCCTGCTTCAACCAGCGTCCCCCAAGCCCCCACTTCTCCAGGTACACCCTGAACATTTCATAGTTTATGGCTGAATAGTAGAGGAAATCCAGTGCCAGCAGCACCATGATGAAAAAGCCATAGATCCACACTCCAACTAGTGCTGTGTAGTTACTGATATAAAGCACAGAGGACATCAGGTAAGAACAGTTGATTCTGTTCAGTAATGGTAGCAAACCAGGAACTACAACTGGTTAAAATGTTGGACAAGTAAAATAGTATAATATAAAAGTTATCATTATAGTGCTATAAAGGGTATGTTTCTGCTTCTTCTCCTGGGCTTCTGGAACAGACCTTGGCTCCAGCACCGCCGCAACCAGGATATAGCAGATATTGAAGATAAATGAACTGATGAATAAGGCATCCTGTTATATTTAAGCAGCTGTAAAATTTGATACAAATCATTTTGCTTCTCATGTTAATGGCAGAATATGATTACCTACTTGAATTTAAATCAACTTAACATCACCTTATATTTTTTTTAAACACTGTGTATAGCCGATGGTTATTTTTTAACAAATTAAAAGTGCAAAAGTGCAAAAGATTTTATGCACAGGGAATCCAATTACTTGGTCAGACAAGGTGAAATACAAAAGGATGAAAATTATGGTAGCTGTAAAAGCAAGCCCTTTCACAAAGTAATTTTAAAACAATTCTGTCTTTTATGTGTATTCAGGTTAACTTCCTTGAAATATTTATTCAATTCCACACCAATCTGTGGACAAAAATACCTTTTTCTCTTTTCTCATTACTTTATTGCTATGCAACAGCTTGCTTTGTCAAAAAGTATCCACTGCTGAGCTGAGTGTGAGTGGATGTGGTCTTTTTTTATAACCTAAGGGCACTGATAAATATCACTGGCTATGTCCTGCTGACCGCAAATGTGAATAAAATGGCTTCTCACCAGGTTTCCTTTTCTTACACAATAATGCCTGAGAGTATAGTAGGTGAGCACAGTCTGGCGTGACCATTAGTAAAAGGAGACATACTGTGTGGGAGACACAGTACAGCTCCTAGCCTTTCTAAACTGTGATAATAACTTCATTAGGTTAAAGGCGAAGGAGTGCATGAGAGCCGCATAAATTAATTCAGCATTTTAAAAATGCAGATTTGACTCGGACTTGACATTGTTCATCTCAGGAAATCTACATCTTCATTTCAACAGCAAGGTCTGCGTAGGAAATGAGATGCTGTTCCAAGATGCAGCAAAAAACATCAGACTCTTTTGAGGTCCAGATTTATCACATAATCTTGCTTTTCGATCTGAGTGGGCTGCACGGGTTGGTGCCAGGCTGATAATCCCTCTATCTATGCCTCATGCTATCTAAATGTCAGTTACTGGCTCCACCATCCATCTGGAAGCTTTGCTATTTGCTGTCTTCACAGTGGGAACAACATAACAGTGGAATGTGGTCAACCACCATGATAGACACAGTTTAATGTCAATGAAAATCTGCTATTCCATGTTAGCTTATACTAATATTTTTAAAAAAATCATGTTTGGGTAAAGAGTAAAAAAAAAAAGAAAATAACAAAAAATATATAATTAAAAAAATCATAACATTTCTACACAGAAATTCTCACAAGCAGATCAAGTCTATTAGCTGCTTTCAACGAAATGATCAAGCTTAAGTGCAGTATAGAAGCACATTAATTGACTTACTTGTGAGAAAACCCATCCAGAGTGGTTGTGAGGTTGACCTGCATGATGGTTTGAAACTCAGTGTCATTGCAGCAGTACTTGAAGGCAGTGTTGTTGTGGTGACAACAGAACATATAGGTCTTGTTGTCTGACAGGCGAGGACAGTGGAATCCAAAATGATACCGGCCCTTATGGTCAGTGTAGGGTTCACACACCCGGAAATGAGCCGAGAGAGCTGCAGAACAGAAAACAGAATTTAAAAGGACCATCTTTTAGCATTTTTTTAATAAGTTAACACAAGCCTCACAGCTTGCTTCAAAGTGTGTATGTTAATGCTCCAGCTAAAATATCCAGATAATGCATTTTCCTGCTCTGAACATGCCATTTCAGTGTCTATGTAAATGTGCTGCCGCGCCCCACCACACTAGAGAGCAGGAAAATCTAATTGGCTTGTTTAAAAAAAAGGAAAAAGATTGAAAAAAAAAAACATTTCTCTCAATTTTTTTCCCCCCACATGGGAGGGAGTACACACAGCCATCTGAATCACTAGAAATAGTAAAAAAGAGAATTTGCATAAAAGGTCACATTTAAGAGTTATGTTACAGTATGCTACATAAATCAATTCACATCACATGATCCATCATAACGTAGGTTTCTTTTAATCAGTCATTGAGCAATTAGATGCATAGTGTTTGGTCAACTTACTGATTCTCCTTTTCTCCTTTTTTTCCTGATTCTACCCAATCTAATTTGTTTGCTTGAGCTCCTTATTTGGACCTGTTTTTCATCATAAATTTTAAAACTTGTCTACCTCCAGTAGTATAAATAAGCCCTGCCTTCCAACATGCAAGCTTTTAAACGAACTACAAAATTTCACATCTAGGCAGAAAAACATGTGTCAAAATATTACCCCCTTCATCTTCTTATATCTAATTACCATTAATATGAAAGTCTTGTATTGCCTACTCGTGCTGCACCTACATATGCTGCACCTTAGCTATATCAGGGAAAATATATAAAGAAGACAAGGCTGTTTATATTGTTTGTTCATTTGACTATCTGTTATCTGTTCATTTGACTTTTTTACAGACAAACCTGCTGTATAATTTAGAAACTGACCTGGATTTAAAACATAGTCCCTACTTCTGTCCATGTCAAAAACATTTATCACAAAAGAAAGGCAACATGGGAATTAGCAGCATAAAAAAATAGATATTAATAATTCATTGTAAATGGTTGAATAAGGTTTAGTCTATTTCTGTCATGTGTAATAAACAATGTGCTTTTAAAAACAAGAACTGAATAAGGTTTGAATAAGGAAGGCATTCCTGTTTCCGTCCATTCTTGAATTAACTTTGTTGTGTTCAGGCTTTCCTTATTAAGATCAATCGCATTGATGGACAAAGAAAAAAATGTTTGCAAGTAGATAATACCATGAGGTATAAAAATTCAGACAAAGCTTTGGTTTGCTCCAAGACACAAATGTCAGTGAGACACTGAGAGACACAAGTTATTGTAAGGAATTTAGGCGTAATATTTGATAAACAAATAAACTCAGTGGTTAAATCTAGTTTCTTTCAACTGAGAATTTTAGCTAAGATTAAGCCTTTTCTATCATTCAAAAATTTCGAGAAAGTAATTCATGCCTTTATTTCATCTCGACTTGATTACTGTAATGCGTTATACACAGGGATCAGTCAGTCATCTCTCTCTCGTCTACAGCTTGTCCAAAATTCTGGTGCGCGACTTTTAACCGGTACACGCAAAAGTGATCACATCACTCCGGTATTAAAGTCACTTCACTGGCTCCCGGTTTGCTACAGGATTGATTTTAAAATTGTATTACTCGTTTTTAAATCACTGAATGGTTTTACACCTCTGTACATCTCTGAGCTTTTACAACCGCACACAATATCTAGAAATCTCAGATCCTCAGACCAGTTACTCCTCTCTGTCCCGAGGTCTAGATTAAAGCTCAGAGGTGACCGAGCGTTTGCTGTCGCTGTGCCTAAATTATGGATTGGTTTACCGTTTAATATTAGAGCAGCACCTACATTAGAAACTTTTAAATCCAGACTGAAAGCTCATTTCTTTTCAATGGCCTTTACACCTGGCTGAGACATTTGATTCCCTTTTATTCTTTTTATTTTTTTTAATTATTTGTTCTACTTTTTTAGTTAAGTTTAATTGATTATTTTTTACATTAAATTATTATGCATGATTTCATTTGATTATTGTTCTTAGTAACTGTCACTAACTGATTTTATTTACTTTTTACATAGTTATATTTCATTTTATTTTTTATGCTGTTTAATTCTGTATTATTATTATGATGATGATGATGATGATGATGATGATTATTATTATTATTATTAATTATTATTATTATTATGATTTTTTTTTTTTATTATTTTTATTTTTTTATTATCATTGTACAGCACTTTGGTCAACTTCGGTTGTTTTTAAATGTGCTATAAATAAATTTGACTTGACTTGATCATGAAGAAAAATGGATTCAAATCCATTTTTTTTCATGTTCAATAACTTTGTAGCTGCATTTGTATAGTAATACCAGACATTAGCCTGATGCAGCTTTCCAGAATTCTTGGTATAAATATGGAATAGGAATGGGCAATTAACACCTTTGTTGTATCTTTTTTAAACATTCAAAAATGTTAAAAGTTCAGTATACAATGGACCTTCTCTTGGGCATTTGTTGTATTATACAGTGTTTTTGTTTGTCTGTTTTTGCATCGAATAGAAAGTTTACATACTGTACTGTATTAACAACTTTATACGTCATATGTATGTACACACGTGGACAAAATTGTTGGTACCCTTCGGTCAATGAAAGAAAAACTCACAATGGTCACATAAATAACTTTAATCTGACAAAAGTAATAATTAAAAAAAATTCTATGAATGTTAACCAGTGAAAGTCAGACATTGCTTTTCAACCATGCTTCAATGGAATTATTAAAAAAAATAAACTCATGGAACAGGCCTGGACAAAAATGATGGTACCCCTAGAAAATACTGAAAATAATGTGACCAAAAGGACATGTTAATTCAAGGTGTGTCCACTAATTAGCATCACAGGTATCTACAATCTTGTACTCAGTCAGTGGGCCTATATATAGGGCTCCAGGTAGTCACTGTGTTGTTTGGTGACATGGTATGTACCACACTCAACATGGACCAGAGGAAGCGAAGGAAAGAGTTGTCTCAGGAGATTCTAAAAGAAAATTATAAACAAGCATGTTGAAGGTAAAGGCTATAAGACCATTTCCAAGCAGCTAGATGTTCCTGTGACTCCAGTTGCACATATTATTCAGAAACTTAAGATCCATGGTACTGTAGTCAACCTCAAAAATTGCCACTCTGATAGATCTGGCCTCAGACACAAATTATATTACGCACAAAGCTGCTGATAGACTCAAGTTAAGGGGAGAGAAAGTTACCT
Source organism: Clarias fuscus (assembly GCA_030347435.1). Classification (NCBI taxonomy): domain Eukaryota; kingdom Metazoa; phylum Chordata; class Actinopteri; order Siluriformes; family Clariidae; genus Clarias; species Clarias fuscus. The sequence goes on along the minus strand of CM059204.1, from coordinate 18,825,593 downwards.
TGGTAGTTCATGGGGTTGGCAAGATGGCAATTAGAGTGAGCACAAAAAGGTATCTCCTTAGGATTAGAGTCAAAACTCACGAGGGGACAGTGAAGGCTCACCAGTTGATCTGTTATGGGTTAGAAGAGATTGCCAAAGTCCACAGAAGTGTAACTCCAGAGCAACTTTAAAAATTATTTCCAGACGCAGACCTCAGAGAATTGAAAAGGCCTAAGAAGATAGAACTCCTTATCAGCCACCGAGAGGGGAGACTCGCACCACAAAGAATAAAAGTCGTGGAAGATCTCGTCCTGTGGGACAGTCCGATGGGGAAAACTGTTGCGGGAGCACACCCAGATCTTTTTGAGAAGGTAGATATGACAGCACTTGAGTCCAAGACGCATTTTGCACGGTCCATGAGGGCAGCTGCAGTCAAATATGAGGAAATCTTTGAAAAGGCTGAAGTTCAAAATATTCCCAAGACAATCCAAAGGGGGGAAAGTCATGTGGCTGAAACACAAAGCTCACTGGCAAGTAACCAGGATTTTCTGGAGTGGTGGAAGTGGGACAGTATCGGAGCGGCCTGTGAACCAAAGTGTGGTGGGTGCCGTTGTGGTAACTGTCAGCCTGGAGGAAAAGAAATGACTCTAGCAGAAGAGAAGGAGCTTGAGATCATAAGAGAGGGTCTCACCTATGTTGAAAAAGATTCCCACAGTAAGTCTCCACACTGGGATACAAAGTATCCATGGATCCAGGACCCATCCACACTTCCATACAACAGAGGTGGGGTGGAAAGTGCTTTCCTGAGAATGGAAAAACAACTCAGGAGAGTACCAGAATGGAGAGGTATTTATGCAGCTCAGGTCCATGGCATGGTCGAAAGAGGAGTTCAAAAAGCTCTCCACTGGAGTGGAAAGTTTTTGAGGCCAATGATGATTACAAGGCTGGGTTACTGGCAGAGATTACGGCTCACCAAGAAGACGGTGCAGAGGCTTCACTGTCAGCACAGCAAAAGGTTGATTTTAAAGAAACGGAGGAAGAATGCAACGCAAGGCTCAAGGAAATTGACGAGCTAGTGCAAACGAACCTCTGGAAAAGATATGGTCAAGCCGAGATGGCAGCTACTATTTCCGCGGCAGAGACAGCTTGTGAACGTTCTATCACCATGCCTGTCGATACCATCGGCTATAGTATGCAGTTGGACCTCTTGATGAGACTGGTGAAAGAGGCAACCAAGGCTCTGGTAAACTGGGAAAGGTGGACCCCAGCAACTGAAAGAGCAGAGTTGGAGGCTCGTGTATGGAAGCTGAAAGAGTTCAGCAGTAAGTGTGAAGCAAGAAAAATAGAATTGGCATGTACTCAAAAGATTACAGAGAATGCACAAGCATCAGAAGCTGATGTGAAAAATAAGATTGATGTGATAGCGTCTGCAGCCCAGATTATGCCAGTAGTAAGAATCAAACCCACAAGCTTACCTATGTTCAGTGGTAATAAGAGGGACTTCTACCGCTGGAAGAGGGACTGGGAAAACCTCCAGAGACAAGGGGAACCCACAGGGTTGGCTGAGGTTAAAAAGATTCAACTGGCGGACAGTATCAATGAAAGGATCGCTAAAGAGCTCAGGCTATCCTCCTACAACACAGCTGCTGACATCTTCAGAGTGTTGGAGAACCGCTATGGAAACAGAACCACAATCGCCGTGGAAATTGTCGAGGAGCTAGAAAGGATTCCTGCTGTGAGAGACAATCAGCCAAGAAGGGCTATAAAAGTTAATCCAAACTGTAGAAAAAGCTCTGGCAGATCTCACGGACCTTGGAAATATTAATGCAATCAAGAACTCACTAGTAATAAAGTCCATTGAGAGCAAGTTACCTGAATTTGTGAAAAGACAATGGTTAGTCCACATGAGGAATCCTGCAAATGGCATCACACCAGAGAAACACTTTGATGCACTACTAGAGTTCCTAAAGGAAGAAGAAGAAATTCTTGAAAGGCTTGAGCAGCTCAAAATCTCAGAAAAGGCAGAAAGGCCAGAAAAGAAGTCTGAGAAGTATACCTTCACCAGAACGACAAAGAGAGATTCTACAGAAGGTGGATGCGTCGTGTGTGGAGAAGAGAAGCATAGAGACAAAATCTTCTTCTGCAAAAAGTTCAAAGAACTAAAACTTGCAGAGAAGAAGTCCATAGTAAAGGAACTAGGTACGTGTAAAAGGTGCTTGGGATGTCACAAGGATGGTGTCAGGTGCAACGACAACTACCTTTGCAGAAACAAAGACTGTAAAAGGGGAGCCTCATCAGACCACCATTATCTTCTTTGTCCAAAAGCGGAACTCAAGGACATGTGTGGGGGAAAACCCTCCACCAAAGACCCCAGGAAAGGAAGCAGATTTACAGATGAGCAGGAGGAGCTTTTGGCTGAAAAGTTTGAGCCAAAGTGGACTACATGGGAGACGACCAAGGAGGACACCATTGTTGAAAACAAATCATAAAAAAGCCAGACTGGAATATGCCAAACTACATGTTGACAAGACACAAAGCTTCTGGGAGAATGTCCTATGGACAGATGAGACAAAAATGGAACTTTTTGCCAAGGCAAATCAGCTCTATGTTCACAGACGGAAAAATGAAGCATATCAAGAAAAGAACACTGTCCCTACTGTGAAACATGGAGGAGGCTCTGTTATGTTCTGGGGCTGCTTTGCTGCATCTGGCACAGGGTGTCTTGAATCTGTGCAGGGTACAATGAAATCTCAAGACTATCAAGGAATTCTAGAGAGAAATGTGCAGGCCAGTGTCAGAAAGCTGGGTCTCAGTCGCAGGTCATGGGTCTTGCAACAGGACAATGACCCAAAACACACAGCTAAACACACCCAAGAATGGCTAAGAGGAAAACATTGGCCTATTCTAAAGTGGCCTTCTATGAGCCCTGACCTCAATCCTATTGAGCATCTTTGGAAGGAGCTGAAACATGCTGTCTGGAAAAGTCACCCTTCAAACCGGAAACAACTGGAGCAGCTTGCTCATGAGGAGTGGGCCAAAATACCTGCAGAGAGGTGCAGAAGTCTCATTGACAGTTACAGGAATCGTTTGATTGCAGTGATTGCCTCAAAAGGTTGTGCAACAAACTATTAAGTTAGGGGGACCATCATTTTTGTCCAGGCCTGTTCCATGAGTTCATTTTTTTTTATAATTCCGTTGAAGCATGGTTGAAAAGCAATGCCTGACTTTCATTGGTTAACATTCATAGAATTCTTATTTATTATTACTTTTGTCAGATTAAAGTTATTTCTGTGACCATTGTGAGTTTTTCTTTCATTGACCGAAGGGTACCAACAATTTTGCCCATTGGTGTATACAGTATAATGCTTTTTCCCCTCAATGATCATAATTTGTTGCATTTATTTGCTATCTAATTGCATTTATTTTGAATATTCTTTAAAGGTGCCAATTGTATTGCTACATTTGTGTGAAATTTTACTTTTTACATTCCAAAAATGGTAAATATGTTGTATAATGGTTCATATACAGTACATATTAGTTTGAGTAGTCTCTCATTTATTTTATACAGTACACTCTTTTTTATTCTAACGCACAGTATCAATTATTCTGGAGTGAAAAACAGCCTGTGCTACCGTATGTAGCAAGCTCATAAACTCAGACACTGATCTATTAGTCTTACCTGCAGAGGAAAATAGGAGCAAGATGACGGCCAAAAGGTTGAGGGACCGACATCTAGTGACACTCATCTTTTTTTCCTCAGAGAGGATGGCCGGAGGAGGAGGGACAGCTTCAGCTGAGCTCAGGCATCATGTGTTGTGTCCAGATGATGTTGTCATGGCTGCAGCAATCTGACAGGCCACCTGTCAAGACAGAATATCCAGCTGGTCAGGATGGATCTAAAGACCAAGGCAGTTGTGTCACAGTAAGGGATTGAATTCTATCCAATTTTTCCCACTGACTCACAATTCACAATTAAAAATATTTAATTATGTCCATTGTGTTGCTTAAAAATAAATAAATAAATAAATAAATAAATAAATAATGGTATTAATAGAGGGTTGCGGACAAAAGGTGACAAAGGCACGAGGAGGTGAATTCAGTAAATATGCATAGAAATAAAGTGAGTAAAGTACAGTACCATTAAAGATGTGTCCACACCATAACAAAGACACATAAAATACTAATTTAATAGAAATTGAAAATGATTCGTACCTAAGCTCTTGCCTGCAGCCCTGTGTTTGAGCACAGAGCATTGCTACTGTGCATAAGTATGGTCATTTACATGAACACATTCAAAGAGGAACAGTCCTGTAATTCAAAGTGTCTACCTCAGTTCCTTCCTCTACTATTAAGTCTTTCTAGGATTTCTTTCTAATACGGGTCACCAAACCTAGCATTTTGAGCATTCAGGTTTCAGAAAGGTTTTATAGCGCATTATATATGCATAGTGCTACTGATAGGCAACATCTAGTCTTACATTGTCTTTTGTATATCTGTCTTGATTGAAAACCTTAGGTCAAGTTCAAGCATTGAAAACATTTCATTTTTATACTGTGTCCAAGGTCTATACATCAGTTCAACCTCTCAGAGCTCTGACTAATAAAAGAAGTGTAATTTATGCAGTATGCAGTAATAGACAATTCATAAAAGAAACAGGATTTCCCAGAATTTCTTCACTACCTAAAATCTGATATATGTTGTTTTCTTTTATCTAAATAAACATTTTGATTTCGCATAGGTACAAATTTACACAGTTTGGAGCGTTAATGAATTTCTCTTCAGAGCATTGATTATTCTTGAAACACAACTGAACACTTGGACTTAAAAATAGCACCTGTTTTAGTCCTTACCTTTGTTTCTTCTTGTGTTTACAGGCACCGTTTCTCACATTATTTTAGACCTGATAAAACATGTACTACAGCATTGTAGGTGTAAAGTAATATATTTCTGGCAGATTCTTTTCTCCATTAATTTGCAAAATGTTTCTACGCATATCTGTATAGGACAAAAGTATAGGGTTCATTCCTATGTTCCTGTTAAACAACCTCTTTTCTTCACACATAAGGGAAAATGGGTTGCATGTACTGTATCCAACAATACTAATGAAGCATTTTCATTTTTAGTTTTTTTTTTTTTTTTCGCTCAGAAATAGCCTCATGGTCGTGGTCATATAAAACAGCAAATGTAATATGGAGTATGGTAAAGCCGTTATACATCTTGAATACGAGTTAACCTTTAACGCATATCAAAGTGCAGCTTTGGCTGCAAATGCAGACAGTTAAAGACAGTCCATTAAAGTATCAGATCTACTGAGGCAGGCGGCCACTAACATAAATGCGCAATACACACAGAGCAAGAAAAAGAGAGGCAAAATTCCTAACACATGTTGGATTAGTCAGGCGAGAGATGTGAGAGGAAAAAGAGTCTAAAGCAGCCTTCTGGTTTTATTAAACAGAATCTAATCGTCAAACAGAAGTGCCACAGGAACCGGGCAGAGATCAAAATAAAAAGATGGATGCAATAAACTGCTGTTGCCCATCTAAAAACCTTTGCACATTTCTAAATGGTTCCAGGAACATCTGGTTATATTCTGGTTATATCAAACCTTCAAGCGTCAGGGTGTTCCGAGAACATTTTCAACATGATGTGTTTAAAGGTGCTTACAATGTCGCTGTATAAAATTTTTTAGTTGTTTGTTTAAGAGTATTTACTTTTACTAAGTATTGTCTGGGAAGGGCTCTAAACTTTACTACTTTTATTAAAGTAATAATGCAAAAACATTCTGCTGTTGTCAGCTTTTCTATTAACATTTTTATTTGTGTTAATTATACAAAGAAATACACTCATGACTTCTGATCAGCAAACAATATTTAAATTCTTATGTCTACTTTCATTAAAGTCAAAAATCAATACTACTACTACTATTATACTACTAAACATTTCACTGCATATCATACTGTGTATGGTTGAGTACGTGACAAATAAATCTGAATTTGAAATTACTACTACTGAGTTCTACTACTAGTACTACAACTACTACTACTACTAAAACTACTACTACTAATAATAATAATACTAATAATACTAATACTACTACAACTAATAATAATATTTACAGGTAGACCAGACTTGTAATTTTCATTCACGCATAAAGAGGGAGTCCTCCTGGAGGGCCCACAAAAAATATATATTATATAAAAGTTTCTAGTTGAAATGTCCACTCTGTATTATCTGGCTAGAAAGCTCTCTCCACTTACAAACAAACAAACAAACAGACAGACAGACAGACAGACAGACAGAAATTCTAGCCCTCAGATAGAAAATCTTTATCACTGCTTAAGTATACATACTGTATGAAGTGATTTATTTTTTAAATAATAACTATGGCACTATAAACTAGTTTTAACCATACATGAAATGATCTCATTTATCTATTACCCAAGTAAAAAAAATAATAATGGTGAGCTAACAATTTGAATGTTAATTTTATTTTATTTATAAGGGCAAAAGATGATATTTTCGTTAGTCTTAAGCCATAGTCATACGTAAGCTGTTACCTTGGACTGTGTAGCAAGTTAGTCATAATGCATTCTTACTTATCTATTTTGCTTCAGGTGATCTGAGCAGATTAAAATTACTATAAACAGTGTATTCATGCTAGTAATTTTTACCTTGTTACCTTCTCATTGTCATTCTCTAGTCCACAACCCTGTTAGATTTTTCTGCTTCTATTAACACTACAGTAATGGTTCTGTAAAATATTGTGAAGTAGTTTATCTTTACAGTATCCTTTCACACTTTTCTTATTTCTATTGCATGTACAGTTTTAAATGGATTACTACTTCCTTTTTTTTTTCTTTTTCTTTCTTTTACGTATGCCATCAGCCTCAGCTCTATGTTCCCTTAATTATCACCATGGTAACCAGATCCTGTGGAACATTCTCTCAGGAATACACTGTTTAGTTGTGGTCCTGGCTGTTTACTTCCTTAATTACTTGAGTGGCAAGACAACAAAGTGCATTAGAAACACTTCAGCTACATGCTGTTGAATATTTCTATCACAAGTTATCAGAGAACATGTGCATAAATCAGTTATATTTTTATATTTAGTTTAACTTAGTCTTGTATGCTTTATGCTTCTCATAATAAGAAAAAAAATAGATGTGTAGATATTTTGTAACAATGTAGCTGGTTCTATTATGTAAAATATTATTTTTCAATTTCATTGATTCACTTTATCACAGCATAGGTGAATGCATACTCAAACTGAAAACTTAAAACAAACAAAAAAAAGAAATTCATTTTTTAAAAAATGTAAAAATCAATTATAAGCATGTTGTTTATTAACAAACTTTAAACCTGTAATTGTTGATGTGGTGAAGTGTTTTTAGAGGAGACCTTTATTTACAAATTACAGATTAGTCTCAGCTGTAAGCGCTTTGTTACACTGAAAATATCCCAGCATGGGAAAGACTACAGGAAAAGGAGCTTTTCTGGAATCTCTGTAAAATGTCAAGCTGCTTTTTTGAGAGAGAGAGAGAGAGAGAGAGAGAGAGAGAGAGAGAGAGAATAACCATCTATTAAAGTCTAAATCAAGAAAGTAGTTGAAAACATAAACTATTTCAGTTCAAAAACATTAAATGTAACCATAAACTGGTAAAAAAAAAAAAATAATAATAATAATAAATTAATTAATTAATAAATAAAAAAGCATGGTGTGTCATCCACTAATAGATTAAATGTTGTCATTACGTGGTTTCGTGGCAAATCTCTGTGATATAAGCAGAATAACACACTAAAATAACAACTGTTATCTGTTATGTGTCATTCTTTACCTGACCAACATATTAACTGCTAAGAGCTGCATTCTAGACAGGGAGTTTTAGTTCAGGGGCAGTTGGCTTAACAGTGAGCGCAGAATTAGTGTTCTCAATATGAGAGCCAACTAATAGGAGAGAGCAGCTGGAAAATAAAGGTCAGTTCTACATATTAAAAAATAAGAAATAGCAATTTGTAGAGCATAACCTTATTCAACACCTGAGACGGTCAATGTTTTAATCAGACTCAACCAGATGCCCCGAGAACCATTCTGGAGAGTTTCATTTCTATGAAAATTGTTAGATATAAAGCAAAATAACTTTCTCTTCCCAAGAAACAAATGAAAAATTTTCATATTTTCAAGAAATCTTCAATCAGATTTACTTGATTCTCATTTCGGGGTTTGTTATATTCCAGAAAGTTTACTGAATATGCTGTCACGCTGTGATGCAGCTTCATATTGCATAATTAATGAATTATAAATATAATTTCTGTATAATATATTGTTTTCCAGGAAGATCATATTTTAATAATGATGGAAAATCCTTACTTAAGAAAAACAAAAATATGCATACAGAAAGTACAAGTTGTTTTTTTTGTTTTTTTTAATTAAATAATTTATTTTAGGAGACCCCCACAGAGATATGCTCTGTGCACAGTGTGGGGTCTGCGTGGGTGATGTGGACAGAAATATGGTTTCATTTTGGAAATAAATAAGGCATAGTTTAGACGGGGCAAACCTCTGAAGACCGACCAAAAAAAGCTAAATCGTGTTTCTCCTAGGCAAAACAAGTAACACACATACAGTACACACACACACACACACACACACACACACACACATACACACATACACACATACACTCACACACTCACACACAGACAGACACATAGAAAGTAAAAATATCAAAGTACAATATATGCTAAAAAAAAAAGTGAGAAAGAACAATATGTATATACAGCACAGATTCTCCGTTCCAAACACTTTTTTCACATTTAGTGACGTCACCCAGACTAGCTCAACTAGAGATGTGTGTAGGATGTTTTTCCTTCTATTCTGTTAACTTATTATTATTATTATTATTATTATTATTATTTGTTGTTGTTGTTGTTGTTGTTGTACACTAGGCACAATATTTTCTAATGACGTTGGCTCTGTTTCACAAGATATAAACATATATTAAACATATATATTACAATGAGACATCTAATTTAAAACAATGTGTCCCTGCCCAGGTAGTTACAGTAGTTACTGAATATAGGATTTGTTTGTCCTGCAAAACTGCATCACATACACACCTTTATTTGCTTCTTGTTTGATCTATAGTCTCAAATTCTATTTCTAGCAAGCTTTCTGACACAGCTGAAAGTGTCACTCCTATTACTATGTATCAAGGAACATCATTAGTTCCTTTAAATCATGTGCTTATTAGCAAGTTAATCTATACTGTAGCTTATAACAGGGCTAGATAATTCTATTCTATGTACTTTGACAGTGCCATGGCAAATATTTATATATAAGGACTAGATTAAAATATGTATGTAAATATATATCATTATGAATAATGTTATATTTTATTGATGTGGTTAGTCTTTTTAGATTGAAAATTATTTCACTAATAATGCATGGCTGATAGTTTTGTAGGTCACATATTATAAGAAAAAAATATTAATATAAAAAAAATACAAACATATAAAATTATCTTAAGTAGGCACAACATCACCAGCATATTAGTTAGTAAATAAGCTATATCTATACATTTTGGAGACTGACTTTAAGTGATCCATGTGTTGTATAATATGTCTCTTTGTGAGGTAGAATTTAAAAGCACAAAAAATAAAAAAGTGGAATCATGCACGTTTCTATGCCATCTATAGCCTAAAGCAGACTGTAAGCACTTTTGAGATATGAAGCATTAAGAACTTTAAGAAGAGTTTTGTTAGAAACTAGATGTGCCCTCGACTTTGTTCGTGTGGAATTTAATTGCACACTTATACAGTAAGCACATTTTTAAAAATGTACATTGAATCTGTTGAATTTTGGAATTAACAAAAATTTTTACTGTGATGTGTGTGCGGAATGAAGGTGTGAGATCATGTTTATTAAGTAGATTACAGTTGATACACTCATAAGCACATATTTAAAACTGTAAAGCACCATCTTCTCTTCCCATGGGTCGACTGTGATGAAACAAAGGCTACAGTTTGTTACTTCAAACTCGGATAAATACATCTGTGAAAACCCCATTAAAATTAGTTCAGTAGTTTTTTATGTGATGCGTGCACAAACAAACAAGCAGATGGACAAAAATTCCAAAAAAACATCTTACCTCAAATTACATACATCCCCCCAAATTATATATTTTTTGCAAATATCTTCAATGTACAGAGGCGCCAACTTTACAATTTTATTATATGTATACATTTCCGTATTATACCAGAGACCCGCAATAGATAACGAAATTTCAAATTGTTGACTACGATGATTTTTCTTTGAAGCTTAAAAATAAACAGAACATTTCAAAGGCAGACAATTATTTGTATAGAATCATTACTCTAATTTAGTAGGATATAAATAAAAACAACTTTCAAACATTAAATATGATGTTACTTGTAACAATATGATACATTTTCTCAATTTTTTTTTTCCAAGTAGAACTTGTATTGCTGGCACTCAGGGTTATTAAATCCCTCTCACATCCCTCTCATCCTCCATAAAGGGCATGTGTGAATTTGTATGATTAATACATACAACACGCGCCTCTAACAGAGACAGTAGTTATAAATGAATTACATGAATGCTACTTTTCAAGACACCAAGCATTATCAGATGTATACTGTGACCGCATTTACAGATTCATGGTAGAAAAAGCTGATAAACACTGACAGCTTGAGCGACGCTTGTACCTGCACATTATTTTAATACCTCACTGAAAAGTGTTTTACAGCATGTAATTTATGTTCCTTATGGATAATGGAGGAAAAAACATTCATTGTGTCTGACGTGGCAATCGTATAATCTTTGCAAATGTACAGTATAGTATAAATTTAGCCTATTTGATTAAGAAGAATTTAATCCGCAGTGTCATTTTGGCTTGGGGTAAAAAGGTTGTCTTTATAATCAACAGTAGTACATTTTCCGTGAATGATTTTTTAATTGGATGATTAAATTTGAGCTGGGTTTTAATTACTTTTTTAAAAATGTATTATTTTACTATCCAGCAGCAACAGGGTTTGCTGGGTGTGGTAGAGTGGCTTAATGACGCTCATTGCCATGCAAGCTTCAGGGAGAATATGTGGGGCTGACACACAGCAGGATCCAAATGAGGTTAGTTACAGGGAGAGTGGATGGAGGGAAATTATTTGATTACAAGCTTCTGCTGAGGTTTTGTGGTCTGTTGTCTGTTAAATCTCATTTCACTTATGAAGGAATAAGACTGCAGGTAATATACCAAATTTGATGACCAAACCTTTACATTTGAACATACTATATTTTTCTATACAATTATCTATAAATAATACATTACAATGTAACATATGATTGCATTGCATTTCCCTTCTTTTAGAATTAGTCTTTCTCTTAATTTGGTGAGATTTTGAAATCTGTCTGTAACAGCCTTCGGTGTCCTGCATTTCTTTTTTTTGGTTGTCAAATGGGGCCTTGCATACTAACAAAACATCAGACCAGGTTTGGAACTCCCAGTTGAACATTACACCAGACCCAGTAAAGCTGCTCGGCTGTTGTGGCTATATAACATTATTTTATTTTTTTACTAGCATTTCTGTTTCAACAAATAACATTCAAGTGGAGATCTTTTTCAACATAACCTTACTTAATCTTACTTAACTTAATCATCTTTACTACTTCTTCAAGTTTCAAGATTCACCTGCAACAAGTTGCTGCATGTTCATGCATGCGCAGTGAGCAATTATCCTATAGAGATTCAGGGGACTGGAGCCAACCCCAGGGAGCTAAAGGCATAAGGCAGGGTACATCATTGATGGCGTGCCAGACCAACACCGAGCACAAGCACACACAAACACACAATCACTCGCTACATACAATTTTGGAAATCCCAAACCTGGAGATGTGAGGCAACAATGCTAACAGTAACAGTCGTAGCCATGTGCCCAGTGCAAACCATGCAGTCACATAGTGGATGTTCTCCATTTACATCTCATAACTTTAATAAACAAAGAAAGCTGATATTTCTTGGATTCGTTTTTTGAAGCAAAACAGCTCACTTTTCACAAAGTATTACAGTGGTTAGCACAAAAGACAAACAGAGTCACTGTATTTAAACTGTATGTTATCTACATAACCTTCCACTTCAGGTAACATACACGCACAGTATCTGCCATAACATTAAAACCATGAACATTAAGCTCGCCTAGGTATTAGTTTTCCCTTGTTCCACCTGACCAGCTCTGGCCCCCGTGGGTTTGGCTTCATGGGAGCTTTGGTGTCTGCTGCAGTGTCTGTCACCGGAACATGTATCCTTGAGTGATTTGGGCGTTGGGGTGGGGCCTCCATGAATTGAGCTTCTTTGTCTAGCACATCTTAGTAATGCTTGATCAGATTGGCGCTTTGGCTGCTAAGCCCTGTGCTCAGAAGTCTGTGATGGGCTAGGTGATACCTTTCTGTAGCTGCCAGCATTTTTTTTTTTTTTTGTATGTGCTGCATTGGGTTTTTTTATGGTCTCCCTGTCATAGATGGGCCATAGATGGGTCACAAATGTCTATGATCCTGTTGACAGTTTACTGGTATATAATTGATCATTTATATAACCACTCGCTGCTGGAGGCCTAGAAAGAGCTGATTGGCCGAGCTCTTTCAGAGGGGAGGGATGAGAGGTACTTAGTGCTCCCACATTAATCACAGCTCTACAGCCAATCAGGGGTGTCTGTGAGCTCACGCAAGCGGAAGGAGAGGATAGCGCAGTGTGTTACGCCGCCCCCAATGGTACGTGAGTGAGCAGTTCGAAAAGATGCCCGGAAACTCTTTTTCATCACTGGCCACCAAAAATGCCTGCATAAAAACTGCAAGGTCCTGACAGATGTACTGTATGAACCCTTAAGGCCGGGCCACCACCTGGGTCTGTCTCCATTTGGAGGCTCTTTTGACTCACCTGTTCCAGGCCAAAATGCAAGGGACCCGAGACTGGGAGGGGTTTGTGGCTGATCTATACGATACATAATAAATTACATGAAAAGCAAGGAACATGTGACCTGTCAGATTCCATTAAATTTTTCGATAATTTGATGTTATTTGTATAAATTGAATTCGGTTCAGGTGTTTGGCTCCTGAATGCATGCCAATTTGTAATGATCTGTCCAACCAGTGCCTACTGTCCTTTAAGCCAGAAGTTCATGATTCCCTATCTCATAATTGCTTTATGCAGTGGTAATGTATGTACAGTGATGTAGTGTAACTTGTGAACAGGAACATTGGAAGAGGACAGCGCCAGGGTGACATGGAACTGGAATTGTGGTTTCCAAGATCAAGGTGGTTCTGTAAAAGTAGTTAGTCTTCCAGATAATCACTGAAGATTAAGATTTTGTCCAAATAGACAAATGTAAAACATTTCAGAACGTTTCTCACGTAGGACCTCATTAATGAACCACTGGATGTCTATGGAAGCATTCATCAGGCCAAAGAGCATAACCAAATATTCATAGTGCCCAGACAGCTTGAAGAATGCATTCTTCCACTTATCTCCTGCCCTCATGTGGAATAAATTATACACAGTGTATAAATCTAATTGATTTAGGGGGGGGGGGGGGGGGGGGGGGCTGCACCCATAAGTGAGTTGATTGCACAATTAAAGGGACAATGAGGGGGTGACATCTGGATTCTCTATTTAAAACAAATCCTTGTTAATGACCTAGTAGTCTTGGGGCACGTGCTCAAAGCTGCTTGGTCAGAGGTGATGGGAACTGGGACTCAAATATCTTTAAGAATCGCACACCCACAACAGAACTGATTTCTGTCTAGAGTCACTTCAGTGAAGGTACACTCTAAACCAGAGTCAATGAAGTCTTCCACATTTGCATTTTGGTCCTCTTCCCAGGCAAATGTGGTGAAGAAAAAAGACCAGGGCCATCGCAAATCCAACACCCTTGAATGACCCATGCCTTTCAGTTTAAGGCAGGGCCAGCATGAATGTCAGTGGCTAGCTTGGCCACAATATGGTCACCTCTTCTCTTCTTTTCATGTCTTTTTATCCTAACAGCAGCACCTAATTGCATTGATTCCTTTTTCAGTGTAAGGCTCGGGAGTGGCCAATTTCATCTCATCCACCAGCAATTGCTGAAGTTGACTTGTCAGCCGATTAGTGAACTGATTCATGGCTCAACTCAGAGGCAGTAGTGATTTGATACAGGAGCAGCACCTGTATTGCCTATATTGTCCTATGAACTGCAATATATTCTGCATCTCTAAGAATAGCATAGCATTTGACCTGACACAATTTCTTCTATTCTCTCCAAATTTGCTAACATACTACTATGGAGTTCAAAGCAAGATATAAATAGAACCGCTGATTAAGGTCCTGAAGAGGACAATGAGTGGAAATTAGAATCAGGTGTGAGTTGTGGCGTTGGATGAGATGGTGTGAAGCATGCTTGTGCTTTTGTGGCAGTGAAACCAAAGGCAGAGCATCTATGCAGGTGGAATGAGGTGGTCCATAGACAGGGAATGGTATTGTCACTAACCTTGTGGGCTCCATGTGAAATTAAATATTTGTATCAGTTAAGCTTCCTCTCTAAACTAAAATGTCTCCTTGAAACGTCGGTATTTATACTACAGGAAATGCTCTCTTAATAGAGCCTTTCCTCAAAGTACAATCTCTACTACAACTGGCAAATATTTAAAATAAATCGCAGTATGATCTTCCAGCTTAATTTCCATACAGCATCTCACGCATGCAACAGAAATGATGTCTGCACACAGAAAGCTGCACAAGAATGGTGCATGGCCAGGTGTCATGTGTTTCCTCTGATTACCTGCCTGAGGGTATTGCTTGGCAACCAACCTTATAAAAGCCCTTTTAACTGGGCTTGAGGCTTCCTCTAAAGGCATCCCTGGCATTACACAAATCCTATCCAGTGTGGAAGACACTGATGAAATTTTTCAAAACATACTCTTATATTGCACTGGTAAAGATCTAATTTTAATTTGAGTTCATGTAATGTGAGCATTTCTCTTTAAAAACTTAACATGACTGTGGAATTCAGGTAATGTGTTTATATCATATGATTTAGCATATCAAATTGAATAATCATCATTAGTACTATAATTTCACCTGGTTTCTATATAATATAAAAGTGATTATGGAGAAGAGGAACCAAAATCTACCACTGGGTAAACAAGTAGGCCTACTGATACCAATCTATTACAGAGATAAATACAGTAGCTAGATAGATAAATGCTTAATTGATCATAAAATTGCATTCCCAACATCCAGTAGCGATGAGGACAGTAGCAAAAAGACAAAGACAGGTTTATAGCCAATATTCTGTGATAAATCTTGACAAACCTTATTTTACAGAACATTTAAGATGCTCATATAACTGCAAACTCTTAGAACAAAAAGAAAAACATATACTGTAGCCTATCCATACACAAACACCAACTCAGAGCACTTTGCACATTTTTTTTTATATGTGAGAAAAATATGGTACTCTCTGGACAAATAACATCTAGCAGCCAAAATAATTACAGTGGATAACTGAATTAAAGCCAAACAAGCATGCATAGGCTCTTGGGGCCTACAATTTATCCCTAACAGCACTCTAAAGATTAAGGCTTAGTGCAAACACCCAGTTAATGTTTCCCAAGCTCATTTTTCCTTTTGCAGTTTGTGTGCTGTGCCTGTATGTATGCTGTAATAGAAAACGCATATGAAAACATCTTCCTTCAACATGAGTGCAAATGTTCTTTCTTTTTACCTTTCTTAAGCACACAGTGTTATTCTATATGTTCATCTATAGATCATTTAGCATGCAATAAGGTAAGAATGAATATTTAATTCTCAAAATGTCTTTAAAAACGCTGATGAGATTTGCTACTATCTCTTATACTGTCACTGACTAGTGTATGAGTTATAAATACTTAACGCATTTGTTTTACTACAGAAAGTAAAATATTCAACAATCATGTACTTGAACATCACAGTTTCCTAGGGACAAGCCTTCTTTCCTAAAATTCACTTGAAATTCCTTCTCTGAAATATACTGTAGGAAGGTCTCTTTTACCCGCTCACCGCAGCAACAGTGAATAAATGTTTAAATGTGCCCATAGTAGTATTATTCTTGGTCAATCAACATAGGCTGATCCTATAACAAAGACCAGTGGAAGTTCTAGCATATATGGTACCCTGTAAGGGATGTATCGTCCATTAAGCTTCTGGCAAAAAATGAACATTCTGGTTTAATTTTGCTCCAGTGTGCTCCAACATATTTCAGACATGCAACTGAATTTGCACTGAAGTACGACATAATGAGCCTGACAAGTTTTACATATTACATTTGTTGCACAATTAAATATACACATCATCCACAACTTTGAAACTATCGAAATAAGATCCAAATAAAATAAACATCATCTCCATTTCTGAGCATAGGCACCACAAAAGACACACAGAATGAATCACAAAAGGTAAAAAAAATTATATTGTACAAGCCTTTTTTATTGCATGCAAAATATTACATTTGTAAAAAGTTAACATTCAATAGCTGCATGCCTTTATCTTTTGCCTGTTACTCCTAAATTGGGCACCTGATGGCTTTGACCTTTTCTTATCTTTAATTTTTTTCATGAGCAACATTTTTAACTAAGGGTCAGGATCTATTATCTATATTATATTATTTATCTATAATGTATTATTTGAAAGTAGAATTGGCTGCTTGATCATCTAAGACATTAATACCATACCCAATTAATGTATTACATGCTAATTCACATAACTGCTCTATTATTATGTTTATATGCTACTGACTTAAACTTTTTTTTTTTTAAACAAAAAACGTTAATTTACGTGCAATTATTTATACAAAGCAATGGTTTCAAAAACATACACACCCTTACAGTTCATATATGTAACACCTGCCCAGAATAAAAAAAACAGCACAGAGACTCACACTTGGAACTTGATACACTCCTCCATGCAGAAAATTGTAAGCTTCCTTAAATTCTTCGGCGATTTTGTGCTTAATTTAGTTTGGAATAGGGTTTAAATCCAGAGACTGAGATGGTTATTGGAAAACATTGATTTTTGTCTTTGTTTAAACATTTCTGTTGTGATTTGCAGGTATGTTTGTCTCATGTTCTTATTAAAAGCATCTGCAGCCAGGTCTGGACCTTAGAGACAACAGAGGGTTTGGGCTGAAATATCCATCAACTGATTCATATCTATCTGTAGAAGAGCCCCTGAACTACGACATGCAAACGAGCCATCAGCCTCACTGCTCCACCTTCATATTTTACAGCATGTATCAGGCGCTTCCTTTGATGGTGAACATGAAATTGAAAAAAATATTTTGAACTCAAATAACCACAAAATGTGCTGCCAAATGTAGTTCCAATCAAGTTTGTGTTATTAGAGGGTTCAACTTTTGAGAGGCAACCACTAAGGAATGCCTTTTTTATTTTATTTTATTTTACTGGGTTTCTAATCAAGTTGCTGTTATTCGAAACTTGACAACCACAATAATCCAAACTGTAAAACAGCTAATATGTAAAACAGCTATTTTTGCACTCAGTGTGGGGGAACTGTGTGCTCATGGCTCCAATGCCTGGTGAATTCCCTTCTTGTTATGACCCAAATTGTGATTAATAGCATTTTAACTGCTTAGGTAGGTTTTAAACTGATCACTTGTTTTCCCCTTGGTAATGGATAACAAAGGGATTTAAAATGTGTGCCACCTCATATTTATTCCGCAGGGAAGAGAGATTATAATTAAAGGCAGCAGTGAGTGGAGTCTGAGGTGTAAAAGATAAAGCACATCAAAATGTTTTATTGTATTACTATTACCGTATATCATAGTGATGTCAATAATTATGGCACACATTATGAAGAAACAACCCAGTTATCTAAAAGCAAAAAGATAATTAAAGGAAAATCCTTTTGTTTAAAAAATTTATTTGATGAAGACTGTCAATAGTTGGAATAATCTGAACATTCTGTACATTTTATGTATAAATATATAAATATAATTTACATTTTATTTTATTTACATTCATATTTAATACATATTATGTATGAATACATAAATATAATAAATATTTGAAGATTTGGGGAAATCTGGTTATAGTACACTGAGACTAGAGACAGTTTTACATTCAGCTCTAGGCTTCATAGAAATGATAGGTCTGCATGAGGACATAATTATTGGTTGAAATACAGTCTGCTTTTATGACATTTCCCTTAAAAAAAAACATTTTAGATGTCTAGTTGTTTAACTTGTTTAATACTGTACTAAAGCCATCTTCATAATCCTCCAGATATTGTGAATAAAATTGTCACAAGACATTTATGACACGCCCGAAGCAAAAACATTGTGTACATCTGTTCCACTGAATTTAATGTTGACATCAATCTGAGACAATAGCCCAAAGGAGCGGTCCTAATTTAAATAACCAGAAAGAATTTGCTTCCATTTTGTCTGATAAAGTTCCACAAGCAGGTCGATTAGAGATGCAAGAGTCACAATTGGGTTACTATACCAAAGATTTTCTGATAATAAACTAATAATATTAGCCCAAAACTTATGACGCCATACTGTGCCATTGGACTGTCTGTCCAATTCATCAGATTTCCTACACTAAAATCGTTGGCAGAATATTACTGACAGGAAACAATTAGTGACTCTAAAAGCTACTACGACTCTTATGCTAGTAGGAGGTTTCCAGTAATGCAGTCTCTCTGTTTAAATGCTGCTTTTAGAAACAAATGGAAAGATCAGTGGATAATGGTAATGCACTCTCACCCCAAATTGTCACAAATTTCCATATACTGTAATGGAAATTGTCACAAAAAATAATAAGAAACAACCATATTGATCTTAAATAACACAATACCTTGCAAAAAAAAGTCACAATTTCGGTCAAATTATTGGGCTATATCAAGCAAAGAAAACAACTAAGGACTTTTGAAATAACTCAAACTGGGTTAAGAAGCCTTCAAAACATTATCAAAACCTAGAACGATAGTGCTGAACTATCAACTTTGCGAAAAGAAATGTGGTTGGAAGAAAAATCTGGAATGGAGATCATTTGAAACCTCGTTGAAGTTACTTGGTAAAACCAACAGTAAAACCCTAGCTACAGTATGTTTAATAGCGAGAATAAGAGCATTCCATATATACACAATAAGAACTGGATTGGTACTAAACAACCTTGAGGCCTAAGAAAACCATGTGTTAGTGAGACTAATCAGGAAAAATCAGTTTGGCCTTCATCCAGAGCAATGGGTGGAAGAGCATGAAATAATACACCCATCGTGTATCGGGTTAAATGTAGCATAATACTTTTTTGAAACAATGAAACCACCTTGTCTGCTGTTTTATTTACACGGACAAGCCGTCACATTAAAACCATAAAACATTGTGCCGCCAAAACAGCGCTGGCCCCTCGAGGCATGACTTCACAAGATAATCAATGTTCATTTAATGTGGTGTTAATTTTATGGCTGATCGGTGTACACCGCTCGCCCAAATAAAAGGTGTACACTCTAATATTTAACTGTATTGCCTTTAGCATTGATTAAACCACACATCTGCATCCTTTCAACAACCTTACACAACGCCACATTTATTTTCATCCAGAATGTGTGTGTAACTGCTCTTACTTTCACCAATAACCATAACTGTGATTTGTACTGTGCATTTTTTACAATGCAACAATGCAACATCATCTGGGTCATGCAAGATATTCTTTTCCTAAACACATTTCTTCTTCACATTTGACAGGTCTCCAATATCCTTCCAGGTTTTAATAATGCATTGGCCAATTGTTAACCCAATTTCAGTCAGTTACTGTAGCAATCGTCTTAGTAGTTTTATTTGCTTAATGTAGGCCATGATTGTTTAAGAAATTAGAAGTATTACATGGGGTTAAATGAATTGCTTCCAGCTGAATTGTGTTAATCACTGCAGTAATTATCCAATCAAAGGCTCTTAAGTATTTGCTTATTTAAATTCAAATGGATTTTGGCCAGATAATGTATAAGACTCTGTCACTCACTGAGATTGAAGAGGAACTATTGGATTATGTTCAGAACTAACAAATGTTCCACAGAAATATAATGAATGATTCAGGGTGATCCGTGATGTCTTGTAATGTATGCACAGTATATATTAATTAAGGACATAATTCTAGGCTAGTGGAATAACACTGGCTCATCTGTGCAGAGATTTATTAATTTACCTGAAGCAAGCATCCACTATAAAATTGTACAATGAATGTGTGCTCATGAAATGTTTATGCCGAATTAGATCCTTAGTCTTTGCTTAATGTATAACCCTTCACAGTATCAAATTAGGAGGCTGAGTGATTCAGGTGATGCGTGGTTTCCACCCACGGATTCGGAAGCATGGCCAGAACACTGAGGAGAACGCAGAGGGTCCACAAGAAGTACAATTAAAGTGGAATAAATTATACAGCAGTCAGAAAGCCATCTGAAATAAAGGCACCTGGGGAAAACATCCTCCTAAGATCACACCCAGCAGGTCAAAGCACACTTTTGCTCTTTGGAATATTTGACTGGAAATTTAGCCTTGCAGTCCAACTGGCCTCACAGTGCTCTGGCTGAAAAACTGCAGTCGCCTGAGTATTCCAAAGAACTGCGCCAATTCAAACGATGGATGTGGAAACCGTCTGCTATAGTGATGGCATTTCACTTTTATTGGTTGCAAGTTTTTTAATCCCCCTCCCCCCCCAAACCCACACACACACACACACACACACACACACACTAATAAAATACTTAATATGTCCCACACTTCTCTTATAAAATAAATGTTATGCAGAACTGGGATTCCCCAGACGGATAACCAAACAACACTTAAGCACAAATCAGATTTACCTTCCTTTGAAAATAACTATAGGATAAACATATATGCTTTACTTCTATACTTTTTTAAGTAGTGAGAAAGTAGCCTAAATGTTTTGAATGTAATATCCTTTTTCTTTTTTTTTTATTTTGCACATTACCTTGAATCTTTTGTTATTCTTTCTTCCTTAGACTTGGTATTATCATTTTGTATCTCTCAGTAAAGGTTTCCTGGAAATCCATTTACAAATCTAATAATGCTATAGAAGTATTGAGCAAGGAAAAAATGCTCGGAAGGGAGAAAAGTAGACTGTACCTTCATCCAATGTATCTAAGTTACTATGAATGGATGCAACTGAATAGATACAGACACGTGTACCATTGAAGTACCTTCAATGACTCATGAGGAATCCCTGCCAGTCTGCATGTAAATGTCAATCACACAATGTTCTCCGCTCTCTCTCTCTCTCTCTCTCTCTCTCTCTCTCTCTCTCTCTCTCACTCTGTGTATGTGTGTGTGTGTGTGTGTGTGTGTGTGTGTGTGTGTGTGTGTGTGTGTGTGTGTGTGTGTGTGCGTGTGTGTGCATGCGTGTGCGTGTGTGTGTGTGTGTGTGTGTGTGTGTGTGTGTGTGTGTGTGTGTGTGTGTGTGTGTTATATCCACAAATCTTACCATTGTCTACTTGTCATGCTCCCAACTACAAAAGTGAATTGTATTATTGGGGGGATGATAACAGAACAAGCAGAGAAGACATTCTTCCGTACAGGCAAAGTCATCCTTGTGAGAGTTTCTCCCAGTGTTTTGGTGACGTGTCTTTTGTTATTCTAATCGTTTAATTCTAGTTCGTTTTTGTTTCTCGTTCCTTAATCATAGTGCTGCACAGACCCAAGCAGCTGAACTGACTCCTAATGTTACACTGTCAGAAGCGCAGTCTTCAATAAATAGTTTACCAAAGCAGCATGTTTCGTAAATCAAGCATGATGCCACTGTTGTTGTTTGAACGCTGCATGTTTCCAGCAGGGTTGCTCTGAAGTTAATTAACAGCAAGAACCTCTCAGTTATTAATTAGGTGGAGTACCACTGGGAGCCAAATGAAAACACCCGTCATGTCACGATGTTTATTTCAGAAAACAAGGGACACTCCCCCCCCCCCCCCCCCCCCCCCCCCCCCCCCCCCCCCCCCCCCCCCCCCCACTATCATGGTTTGTATGAAGTTAAGTATGAGCAACCAGGAACAGGTGGGACATTTTTTCATCCAGCACCGCTGATTTGCTACTGTATCTGTATACCATTTGGGTTCCTTGCACTCTCTCCCTCTCTCACTCAAGATACAAGATTTAATATTCTCTCTCGCGCGCGCTCTCTTTCTTCCTTCTTTTCTTCCTTTCTTTCTTTCGTTCTTTCTTTGACACACACAACACACACCCAGAATCACATGCTTTCTCCTGCTCTCTGTCCAGACGTGTGTGTATGTGTGTGTGTATAATCCATCATTAGCACACTTGTACTCATGCTATGATACAATATACTGCCATTGTGTCTGCATGGCAGTATAGGGTGTGTGCATGACTGTGTGTGGTTTCTGTGAGCTCTCTAACCTTCAACCTGCCTGTTTCCAAGTTACCAACCTCTGTCTGCCTGTCAATCCAACTTAATTAGCCGAGCAGCTAAGGAACACTGTGCACCACATGGTGATGGTAAAGACTTATAATTTATCCATCTTCAAACTGACTGCAAGCTGTGGAATGAGGTTACTGTGGGAACACAGAGTTTAAAGTAAACAGGATAAGAAAGCAACATTGTAAAATATTGTTGTGGGGTTTTATACATATATACTGTATATAGCAATGTTCTTTACCATCTTGAACGTCACTTTGCACGATCATTTGATTTACAACTAGTTTAGTTGATTTGAGTTGAATTGTACAAAAACAACTTGACACTAGCTACTGCTGTAAAAATTCCATTTCATACAAGGTTTCAGCAGGCTTTCCCATTGTTCCCAAAGAATTCCCTATTTTTATTAAAAGCAGCAGTCTCCACTTACCAGCCTCTCTCCTGTTTACTGCACAAGTGGGGGAATCCCTCTTCCTGTCTCTCCCTCTCTCCTCCTCTCCAGCTTTGTTAGTTAGTCCTTAGTCGTTCCTCAGGCTCGGGTGCCATTTACTTCTTGGATTGGAACCACAGGGTTTTCCTGAAGCGCAGGTTAATACGAGCACTTCTTTCAGGAGAAAGGAAGGTGAATGAGCAGCTTGCCAAGTCCTGAGAGTTCAAGTGCTTTAGAGTCGACTGTGCATGAGTGAGTGAGAAGCAGATACAGCTAATACTGAACACACTGTGAGAGAGAGGGAGAGAGAGAGAGAGGGAGAGAGAGAGAGAGAGAGAGAGAGAGTGGAAGGAGGGGGATGTGCACTGAACGAAAAAACGATTCTCTCCACCATGTGCGTGCATCTCCCACCTCCTCCATATACTGGGTTTCTTTAAAGGACTGCTCTGCTCTCCCCAAACAGCACGTTTTCAGTAGACTTGAAGGTGATATTGTGCCACCAATTCAGAAGTCCATTCCAAAAGTCATTCTTTTGATAGCTCTCCTAGCTCTAGTCCTGAAGTAGACTTTCCTGCTTTAGCAACACTCCAAAAATAAACAATTTGCACATTATCGATGGCCTCTCTGCAAGTTACCACTCATGTCATATCTGAACACACACAGCTGAGCAAATTCGGGAGAGACAGATGTCTTGCATGTGTCTAAGAATACGTTAAGGAAACAAGGTAAGTTATCATGTCCTCTAACACAGTGCATTTGAAATCCAAAATCTAACTCGTCTATTTGTTGTTTTATTTTGTTAAAACCAGCAGTTCTAAAAAAAATAACAATCTTTAATTCAGATGATAAATGTGTATTAATGCACTCATTCAGTGTTTTTGTTATTTCTATAAGAATAATTAATTCACAGGGACTTTGAGCATTGCATGCTGTAAGATAGGGGACTGGCAACAGATGGTAGTTAATGGCAGGTAAAATTTTTAATGAATAAGGCATGCAAACAAACCACAATAAGAAAGTTAAAACTCGTTACCAGAGTGAGAAACGAGGTAAAACCCAGAAGTTCAGGTATAGAGTCACACTAACACCAAGTGTTTTTCTTATAGTCACACCGCTGTTTACTGCTAATCCTGTGTTCACCACATTGTGTAGAAATACATTTTCATCACTTATTTATTATAGCTGTGACTTCTACTGTGGATTTTTTACAGTGAAACTTAAACAAGCGTGTAAGTGATCTCTGTTCACTGTCATTTACTGTTATTCTGACCATGTTTTTTTGCATACTGGATGGTTCACTACTATCCTTCCTGGTTTTAATAATGCATTGGATGGTTCCGAACCCAGTTCCAGTCATTTTTATGTTTTCTTTGCTTGATGCAAGCCAATAAGCTTGATGATTGATGCAGACCAACAGCAATTTTTCTTTCCCCAGGCTGTGTAAAACCATTTTTTCAAATTATCTAAAGACAGTAAAAAAAAAAAAAAGTGTTCTGCATTGTGGTGCTATAGAAATATTTACAAACCAGGTTTTTGAAATGGCATCCTATTACTTTGAAGCACTTATTTATTGGGCAGCATTGCTAAAGCAAATCCCCTCTTCTTTAGAGAAAAAGCTTGGCAAAAGTGCTTCCTTAGAGAAAGAGCTCAAACCTCTTATCTGGGCATTGTTGTTTTCTTTCATGCCGCTCCAAGTAAATGTAGGTCATACTGTTCATCTCTTGCAATTCCTGCATTATCAAAGTTACCAGTGAATGCAAATAACACAAGCCATGGATTATTATCATACAGTACATAATAAGGAGGATAAAACTCAAATGCAAATACAACAAAACCTCTAATAACTTCTAGTATGAACTATAAAAAAATTTGTAAGAAATTTCAGTCCCAAAATCTTCCTGCTTATTTTCTTTCATTCGGTTTTCTTTCACTACTAAAGTTCGTTCCAGATCTCTCTTTGCGTATGCTTTCTCATATCTTGTTCACATCTGATCTAGGCAGATCGTATACTTTGTTTTATTGTTTTCTGTTGCCCACTCTATGTAGTTTATACTCATATGTTTGTTTCTCATCTCCAGTCCAAAGCCCAAAAGTCTCCAAAAGTCTTTTCATTGTCCGTGCTCAATTTGACAAACATTTCTTAATCTGACCCTCAGTGCACTACAAATGATTTCAGTCTTTGTTATTGTATTTTTTTTTTCTGTGAGAGCAACTTTATTTTTAATGTCTGAGGTTCTTGTCTAATATAAATAAGTACTTTACAAATGTTTGCTTGTTCTCCTTTATTCAGAAAGAATCTACTTAGATGCCTAAAATATTAACTAGTTAAATTTAGTACTCATTTTGGATCCTATCAGTTTTCTTTTTGATATTGACAGACCAGATTAAAACAGTTGCTCCTTTGAGGACAGGGATTACATTTCCTGTAGCCACCAAGTTTTTTCTTCCAATGTTAGTTTCTCGACCTGTTTATTTATCCAATGTTGGTTTATTTATTACTCTATTTTAGAAGGCCTAATATAAGGCCAGAAGGCCTGATATAAACAATGGATGTCAGGATTTTTATGTCTTTTTTCAAATTAGGACCCAGAATCCCTGTAGTCAGCACCACTATTTAATCATTCCAATACCCTGCTGTCCTGTCAGTCTGTAAAAGTATGAAACAGTATTTCAAAAAATTTCAAAAAATAAATGTGATTTCAGCCCAGTTAGCTTCTGTTTCAATCAATTTTCAAATTAAAGAAATTAAAGGAAAATTTGTTGATTTTGTACTGTTTTTAAGGAGTTTTATTTTCTATGGTAGGTTTTAGTGAAGGATCATCCTATAATTATGACAGTTGTAACACTGGGAGTGCCGGCTAAGGCAGCACAGTGGCCATCTAAACAGAGTTTTACAACAGGCCCAAAACCGGTTGCTAGGCGACACCCTGAGGCTGGTAATCTGCAAATTTAATTTGCCACTTTAGCTGCTGTTTTAGCACCCTGGCGGCTCCTCTCAGCACCTTGACTAAAAAAGACCTCTGTGGAGTTCAGGTAGACAAAGAAAGCAAAGCAGACTGTTTAATCCCTAAAGAGAAGCTTAACATGAGAATCAATTCTGTTCATGCTTGATCTTGAAGCTAGTTCATAGTGGAGGGCAATGCCTCAGACATAGAAGGTAGTGCCTGGGAATCCCAAACATAAAACTGGCCAAAGAAATTGGCTTTACATGAGTGGAGCAACTGACTGAAAGGTGATAAGTCCGGGATCTGGAGAGACTATAAGAACCTTGCCTACATTCAGGGGGCGAAGTGCCTGAACCCTTGACAGGCCAGATGTTCCTTATTTTTTACCCTCACAGGAACTTACCCTCAAGCCTATAATTTATTCTTTTTATGTCATGGCACCTTTGCACTGGGATCTGAAATAGAACATCTGCAACACTCTGAAACAGGAGCCAGATATGGGCTGCGGTCCCCCAGGTTAACTCTATTTCCCATCAACCATGCAACATCTGATATGGATGGAGTATGCTCACAATCATCTTCACTCTTCATTGTGCATGTCACTATTTGAGTGCCAATTTGAGTATCCTCCAACCATGTTTGCAGAACAAGAGAAGGAGGTGGTGGTGGTCCCCACAGTGGAACACATAGTGCACCACTGGCATAGAGTCTGGCAGTAAGCCAAGGTGGCTCTACAAGCTATGGCTTATAGAAAGCCATGCAGGGTACAACATTCTGGCCAGGGCAGGTAATATTTGCCGCAAAGAATATCCCATTTAGGCTAGTGTATAAGAAATTGGCAAGTTATTTTGGGCCTTTTAAGAACTTAATCCAGTAATATACAGTCTTGTTCTTCCTTCCACTATTAGAAATAACTCTATCTTACAGATCTCACTGTTAAAAATAATTCTTGTAATGCTCTCTGGTGACCTCCACCTGCCAATGCCCCCTCAAAATTACAGTATTAAGTCTCAGCCTTCTCTAGGATACACATTGTGGACTCCAACATCACCAAGTCACCAAGTACTTGGTGGACTGGACAAGTTATGGCCCAGAGCAGCACTCTTGGGTTAGAACTGAACACATTCTGCATCCACAGTTCATTTTGCACTGTTACCTATAGCAAGTCTTTTCTTCTATTATCTCAGTGAATTAATGCTGTAAATCATTAGATCAGCTTCATCAACGTGTACCTTCCTCATTGTATACAATGTAGTTAATGCTATAGCTATCATTGAGCTAGATGTGTGTATTTAAGTGTGAATAATCCACCAGTCTTTAGTGTGGAGCATTACGATGTGTGCCCCTGATCCCACCTAAGTGTAATGTTTCAGGATCCTGGAATAAGCAAAAATCTGCTATTATATTTTAAAAGCATCTCTTTGTCTCCCTAGAAGGCATGCGATAGACGAGATCTAATTTAAGACAGCATTTTGAAGTAACTTTAGCCAGTGGACTATCATTAACTGACTATAATTTTGACTTATAATCTTTTTCTTGTTTTGTTTTGCTCAGGCCAAGTTAGACCATCATTGATTTCAGTAGCTAGCATAATAGGCTAGGCAAATGATATAGCAAATTCACAGAGATTACATTATTATTATACAGAGATTGTTTTAGGCAAAGTTTGCATTATACGCAAATGCATGACATTAACCTTAATTTGGTAAAAAAATTAAATAAAAAAAAGGTCTAAGGGTCTAAGGGTCAGACCACATGACCATTTTTTTTCTTTCAACAATATTTCTTCCACAAAATTGACGGTTCAGCATTGTCCTTCCAGATTTTTAGTGTTATTTTTCAGAAATTAAATTAGAAATTATATTTATTCATTTACTTATTTATTTTCATTCCAGTAAGTAATCTAGAATAGCCAGGTGATGTAGCATCAGATTTTGTGAGGTGAAAAGAATCTCAAAACCCCAGAGGAACCCTACATTCACAAGGCATGCTAGACACAGATAATAACCCCTGAGCTTAGGATCAAAATAGGGACAGCAACACTACCCACAAATGGTAGTATTCAGCCATGCAATATCATGCAACATTTCATTCTCCTGTTAATATATATTTTCTCCCTGTGTGAGAGAAACTTTTAGTATTTTTTATGACTGGTAAAACATCAAAAGATTGGTAATGCTTGGCATTGATAGGACATTTCATAACTGCAGAATTTATAAATAAAAAAAATGTAAATATACACAGTTGCTGAGTGAATAATGAATTATTCTCTTTTGGCCTTTAGGGGAATGAAGAAACTGACCACGTTCTGGCAGACTGGTGTCTTTGAGATCTGGAGACCTCATTATATTCTCCTAACATTTCTCCAATCCATCAATCTCTATTCTCTATCTGTCGCTTGGTTTAAATTAGAGAATTGACACTGATGTGAAATTTCTTGCCCACTTTGCCCAGGAAAGGATTTGCACCATATCATCTTGGAGAGAGAGTGATAGAGAGAGAGAGAGCGAGAGAGAGAGAGAGAGAGAGAGAGAGAGAGAGAGAGAGAGAAATGACTGTGCACAATGAGACAACTCTTCCAAGTGAAAATATGTGAAAAGAATTATATTATGGCTTGTGTTGGCATGAATGCAGGTTGATAAAAAGCCATGCTGGCCTACAAATCAGAGGAGAATGGTTTTGTCTACTCTAGTTAAATGTAATCCACCTGGTAGTCTGGATACATGGTTGCCCTGACCTATGTTATGATTCATAACACACCTCCTTGGCTGAATTATTCCTCTTCAACTCAATGTTTTCTATGTAGGTTGCTCTTAACTATTTGTAACCTACATTTGGGGTGGGGGGGGGAGGAATCCTGTTCAAGTTTTAAATATTATTGGCAGATAATTGTGTCAATATTAATCATTTATTTACAGAAAGAAGTAAAATGATCGATCCATATGATCTAAAAATATACTTCTAATCTTGAAATAATCTTTACATATTTTCAATAAACTTTGATTTAAGTTAAAATCTCATAGCAAAAACATACAAGACATACAATTCAAATGTCATAATCCCTGTCTCGTTGTTTATATCCATGCCTTCCGTTCTTATACTGATAAAAATATTCTGACCCCATTAAAAAAATGTAAAAGATAAAGAAAATCCAAATGTCAACTATATTGTAAGAAGTTCGCCATGAGAAGCTGTGATTTTTTTGTTTAACAAAACTTTCATGGCAATAATCAAATGTGCTTAATCCTTTCGTACAACAATTATGCATTTTTATTTTTATTTATTTATTTATTTTTATTTATTTTATTATGCAAACAGACTTAAGCACACCTATGGCCAAAACATGGTATTGGTGCTAAAAAAGTGAGTCACCTACTATAGATAAAAAAGTGAACTTTCAAATAGGATAATTTAAGACTATTTTTCATAAAACTTAATGCTTCTTATCTCTTGATCCATGCTTTTGGTTAATATGCATACACATTTATATTTGATCAGAAATTAGATTTCACATGAAAAGTATATTATTCCAAAATGCTAAATTGTTAAGATATTGCAACATGAATTTGACATGGCTACTGACATTATAGTTTTTTTTGGGAGGGGGGGGGGCGGGGAATACATAATTTTGCACATAATGTTTTCATTAAAGCAACAATTTTACAGGTCATATGCTTTTAGAAGATTACACCAATTTTATCATACTTATAAATAAATATTAATAATTAGCATTTTAAATTATTATTGGTTGAAGCAAGAGAGTATAACACTGAAAAAAATACATTTTGGGGCACATATTTTTGGGGAAGAGATTGGTCACTTCCATGTTGTATAAACTTCAGAAGTTTGACATGTATGACAAACATTTTTTAAATAAAATCAGCGCAAATACTGTGCTTTGGCCGTTAGTTATAGAGCTAAAGAAGTATTCCAGACACATGAACTGCATGAAACTGTTTGCTTGAGTATTGTATAATTGCACTGTCTAAATAGTCAGGAGAGTCTCTCTAGAGGTTTTTCTTGCTGCACACATATTAATAATACCACAGAAGATTTAATGACTTTGTTTGGACTTTAGGATGTGTCAGTCAAATCTGAGTAAGAGGAGACTGTCTCATTTAAACAAAAAAAACATTGCTTGTTTAGTGAAGAACTCAGCAGAGAGTGTGTTGGTCGAATGAGGGAATTAATCACCTTTTGCCAAATTAATTTAATGATCCAGAGATTTTAGACTGGTTTCCATTAAGTAAATGGCAAATTAAATTAGCATTGTTATTGTGCTTTAAGGATACATCAAATGACCAGTATTAACCGTTGTTACATTTGCGTGGTCAAATGAATATAATAATATAGAAGAAATTATATTTTACTTGACTCATTTTACTATGAGTCAAGTAAAAACATTTTTTTATAATATCACATTGGGGCTTTATAGGGGCTTATAGGGGCTTACAGTATATAAATATATAATATTTATTATAATATAATAATATATTTATAGGAGCAGAAAACCTAATTATATGGCTTGTTGTATTTCAGTTTAAAATGATTTTATCAGCATTGTATAATCAGTACATCTACTGTACTACTTCTAGCAGTTAATGACCACAACTTACCATACAAGTCCATGACTGCTGGTTAAACTGCAATATCGTAACAGGCTGCAAATGTCCTTTTTCTAGGATTTAACTTTCACCCAAAGTCCATCAAACGCATTTACGTTCTCCATGGCATGGCTTTATTTTGCTTCGTCATGCTTTACTGTTCATGTGACAGAAAGAACCTGCGCAAAATAAGGACATTAACTGTTGTGTTGTGCCAAAAATATAAAAGATGAAAGCTTCTAAAACAAGGATATATAAATTTGTGTGCCTGAGAGAAATCATTTGCCAGTGAAAGTGAAAGTCCAAATTTGCCATTAAGCAGTTTGGCAGTGAAACCCAGCAAATGAAAAATGGATTTTACATTTCTATTACATTTTATTCAATTATATAAGTAGGTCATGAGTCAAACTTTTGTCATGTTTTACAATGAAAAAATTACATCTTTATAAATGAACACTTTTTTGAATAAAGTCAAATGCACTTTTAGAGCTTTTTCAAGAACAGTGTGAGAAGATCTATCTGAAAATCACTGGCATGTTGTGTATGTATTTATTTTGTTCCTATTTGTGTGCATGTGTTTGTGCATGAGAGAGAGAGAGAGAGAGACAGAGACAGAGAGAGACAGAGAGAGAGATCATAACCAAATCGTTTGTGGTGATTGTTTTATGTGGGGGCTCACCAAATGTCCCAATAAGGTCAAACCTGTCAAATACTGTACATATCTCTCTCTCTCTCTCTCTCTCTCTCTCTCTCTCTCTCTCTCACACACACACACACACACACACTAGACATGACATTAGATTATTGCATTTTCTTATTCAAATATTAATATATATTTTATATATATATATTTTGTACTAGTATAATTTTTATTTATATGTTTGGGAGAGCACGCCTAAGCATGCCTATTTATAAAGATGCTCCTTTTGTATGTTACAGGGTGTTACACGCTATGTGCCATGAGCGGAGCATAATTAGAGCCTGGAAAGGCCAGATCTTTGATGTTAATAAAGGAAATGTTCGAAGACACTGGGCTGTGTCATCAGAGCAGTCTAGTTGCCATGGCTAGTCTGACGTCACAAGAACCAGAGAAAATCGTTCGCTTCGCTTACTGTTATTTTGAGCTTGCTTTGTTTCTTTAGTAATTGGCTGGCTGTGTCTCTCTGAACTGAAGGATGGGACCGATAGGATTAGTGGGACTGAACAACACTGCCCAGAATGAAAAGAAGATCAGTGGTCCCTGGTTACAAGTGTGAGAGAGCATTCCTCTCTAAGAGCCTTTAAAGATGACTCAGAATCTATGTGCATTTTGAAATTATTTTTATTTAATGCTTGGGGTTTGAAAATATTAATGTTAAATGTAGGTCAGATTACTGGGTTACGTTAACTGGATACTATGATTCCTTTAAGTTTTTAAAACATATCATAGATACTTTTTTATTTCGACTATTTCTTCTAACTCTTTATTTTTGATGACTTTGTTTGATGTACTGTAACATTACTGTGTAAGATTTAAGGCTGTTATTGAGCTTCATTTGTATTCTCACTTAGTTTTAAGCCACTGTATCAACAAATGAATATAAAATAACCAAGAAAATGCCACAATTGCTGAATTTATTGTTGTAAGTTATGTCAACTAGCCAATTATTTTGGCTTGTCACAATCTCACCCTGCCATGTTACACTTCTTTTCTGCCACAGCACATGTTATGGCAAATTCACATTATTGCCACTTAATTTTTTTTGTCTAGAATTGTGAAATTCCTGACACACAAAATACAAATTCTTGAAATGTGTGCAGTGTGACTTAAATATCAATGTGAAATGTATCTGTAGCTTGTATGCTATTGATGCAAAATCAATAAATAAATAAATCTAACTGCATGTCATTGTTGAAGTATAACTGTATTCTACATACTCATTATTTACATAAAATAAAATGAGCTGGTTGGATATTTTGTTGCAGTACACATATAATACAATGTATTATCTTTATTTTTTTTCACCCAAGATTTTTGTGATGGAATAAAGCATCAAGGTAGTCAACAGCAGATGACAGTTGATCAAGATGTCACCTGTACATAAAATGTATAGCTTTCATATTTCTAAAATTTTGAATAAGGATCTCATGTATTTCATCAAAATAAATGTAGTAAACTATACTTCTGTCCATTGTGTGATCGGTGATGAAGGAATAAAGACTGGTGCAACCAGGGACAGCAGTTTTATACTGCTCCAGTGTCAGTAGGATGTGTATTTCATACTACCACAAGTATGACTCATGTTCCTAACTGAGGTGTTGCTGTGAGATGTTCATACAGTGCAGAATTGACAAAGGCACTCTCAGAAGCTTTAAAAATGTCCTGTTGTGTTGTGGCAACATGAATGTCCAAAACGACAGGATTGTTTCAAATCTCAGAATCTCCAGGGGAGAGCATGAAAAAGGAGGTCTATTCTGAGGTCTTTCCACATTCAAGACTCAGACATCAATTAGTCCCAAAATAGCCTGGGCAGTGGAGTTGATTGGTTGAGTGTGAACAGAAAGAGGCAGATACCTGCGTTTCCACAGCTGACATGAAACAGCGAGTTGGGCTCGGGGGTATCTGAGCTAGCTGAGATAATTATGGGTTACAGAGACAGTAACTTTGAGCCATGATTTCAGGGCAGTGATTGAAGATATGAAAAAAAAAAAAAAAAAACTATTGCTAATTTACCACATGGATAGATCTTTTAATTATAAAAAAATATATATAAAAATCTTTACAAAATTATCATGTTCCCACTCAACACATCAAATCACAGGAACATTATGGGTTTTGAATCAAGATAAGTAGGTATTAGAGAAGACTGTCTTTCTGTTTGTCTCTCTCTCTTTCTTCCAGTACCATGGCGGATGTTTGCTTTCCACTGCGGCGGGACATGCCATCCATTTTTGTTTCTTATCTGAACACGGTAAATAATTAGTAATAGAGATGTAACGATACAATCTATTCATGACTTGATTTGATTCAATTTGAATAAAAAATTGTTTGAAAAAAACTGTAAAGACTCCTTTTATTATTTAATTATAAACATGGCATAATTTCTTTGTCTAACCAAAACAAAATTTGACTTCAGCAGAGGTTTAAATTGTCATGAATTAATTATTATTATATATACAGTATATATATATATATATATATATATATATATATATATATATATATATATATATATATATATATATACTGCAATATATTATTGCATTATATTAAATGTGTAATCATTCAAGTTATTAATCATGTTTCCAAAAAAAAAAAAAATTCTAACATGGGGGCAATGATTGAAATATATCAGCTCTAGAGTCTAGTGTGTCATGATAACTAGAAATAGAGCTCCAAAGTCAGCTAAAATGGCTGTTTTCTGCCTCCATGTTTCAGGCATTATAAATCACAGCTGCACTACTCTGGTGTCATTTGAAAGCTATCAAAGAGTTATTTTTAATAGTAACATGTTTGTGTAACCATATAATCCCACTCACTCAGTCATCGTTTATACTGCTTTATTCAGAATACAGGGTTGCGGGGGTCCTGGAGCCTATTCCAGGAGACTTAGTGCACGAGTCAGGGTACACACTGAAAAGGGAGCCACTCCATGGCGTCCAGGGCGCACACATACACACATCACTACAGTTAACGCTAATTAGCCTAATCAGCATGTCTTTGGACTGTGGAATGATATTGGATTACTCAATGGAAAGCCAATAAGCACGGAGAGAACATGCAAACTCCATGCACACAGACTCAAGGCAGGAATTAAGCCCAGATCCTGGAGGTGCAAAGCGACACTGCTAACCAGTAAGCCACCATGCATTTTTTTTCATGACACTTTAAGCCTGTCTTACTAGTTTTTATTTGCTTTGAAAAGACTAAAAAAGAAAAATCTAAATGCTGATAATTACCAAAGCTGAATAGCTTAAAGTTTGCAGTTTTTGCACAACCTATTAAAAAATGCAAATGTTTAAAATATTTAAGTAAATTATGGGTTGATTGAGATAACCCAGGAAAACAGTGTATTTTGGGAGGAAGATGTAATATTGGATGAGTTTGGCTTCAAAAGCAGAATGGAAATGCAAAGCAGCTGTCTGCTCACAGAATCATATGGAATACCATTTATTCTTCATCACAGTGGGCCCCATGCTCTTGCAACACATGTTTAGGCAGATTAAGAAAGAAAAATAACACAGCAAATTACATGGTACATAATAATCTTTCATTAGGGTTAAGGCAACAAAAAAAAAAGGAACTACACACAATTTAGAGTCAGGTGGGAGGACATTCCTGACTGAAAATTTGCTCATATTTCTGCCAGAATCTTAAAAAGTCATGTTCTATTTTATACACATGTCTGGGTTGCCAGATATTTTCAGCTCCATTTGGTGGTAAAGCCTCCCCCTTACTTCTCTATCAATCCAGGCTGTTTCCATAGCAACGTGACTGCTATCAGCTCACCACTGCCCACATCCACCGTAGTAAAGCAAGTTTTTTTTTTCCCTACCTGAATAGCTTCCAGACCATTGGCTGTACGCTTACCATGACAGTTAACAAACTTTTATCTTTGAATCACTGAATCACAAGGGCATAACATTTGAACATAGCATATATACAGATGTCATACTGTATATAATTAGAAAGTGTCTTGATTTATCCAACACCACTGTCCACTCAAATAAATTTACCTTTTGGAAAGTATTTATTTGTTTGTTTGTTTGTTTATAATACCTTATCTGTATTAAAAATTCTCTAGTCCAAGGGCGTTCAAGTAAAATTTGTCAAGGTAGTTACATACATTTCCATGCATACCAAGGTCAGGATAAGCAACTAACATGACTGACCCTGAGCTTACAAAGCTTAACAATGAATTATCTCAGTATGATAATAGAATCAATATTATATACAGCATTAAAGTATTTGTTTCACACTGGTTGCCACTTTTGACTACCACCATATATGGACTCGAGGGGCGAGTGTAACTGTGGGTGTGTTTTGTTTTGTTTTGGGCTCACTTGCGCAGGCAGTTTTGCCTATTCCACATTCTCCTGCAATTTTTTTTGTACCTGCCCACAATACTTACAAACTCCCATATGTAAACAAATTAGTCATAAAATCAAGAACAAAACAGCTACTGCAGGTGAGAAACATAGCCCTTCTTTGTACTGTGAGCTTCATATCTGACCACTTGTATTAAAGTCGAAACTACTCATTTTTTTCCCCAATGCACACCTCTACTCTGTTTTTCTCTGTTTTATCAAACCTTCAGTTTCTGACCTCTCTCTGGCCCAGCAAGCTGCCTTCAGCTAAGTAATTTACATTGGTGATTGTACGTGATCTGATAAAGTACAGAAGAGGATTTTGGTACAGCTCCCAAGCTGGTTCATGTTTAAAAGAAACTAGAGTAACTGAACTACACACAGTTTTCTCATACAAGGTATGCAAAGATGTTTTACGAGCGTCCAGATCGTGCTGGTAACATTTGATTCTGGATATGTATCCAGACTGCAGTCTGCTTGTCCTCCAGCTCAATTTCTCACTACAACCAGATATTCTCAAGCATGAAGCATATCCCAACATCACTGCTCCATGTGACACACTCGTCTAATATGCCACTATACACATTCACAGCCACCTATACATTACTGAAAGCATATCTAATGACCTATATTGTAGTTTTACTAAATAAAAGAACCGAATGTGATGGGACATATGGATTGCAAACATAACCAGTTGGTTTAAATTGGGTGGCAAGGATAAACTTTTCACAATAGTAGGTGCAATAAACATGAACAAGGAGAATTGCTTTCCAGATAACTAAATTGCCGAAAATTGCTTTCTAGAATCTAGACGTCCACAGATTAAGCGCAGCTTCCAGTCAAAGGGCTCAAAACTATTTCCATCAAAGTTAACTAAAGGGTCAACATGTTTTGTGTGGTTAAAATGAATGAGATGGCTAATGGCAAACACATCGTTTCTGTTTACCATGCTTGCTATTCAGAAACACAGCAGGAAACACTTGATTTAGAGGAGAAAAAATCGGCAACTGCAAACCATGAGTTCCATATTGGTCTTTCAATGCATGTGTTTATATGAGCAGCAGATAGTGTAGATGCCTACGATGATACTCTTAGCTAGAAGCTATAAATGTACTGGTGTTATAACAGTAATGTGGTAATGATCGGTAGTTACATTTTAGCCATCACATTCAAAGAGACAAGAATGAAACAATTGTAAGAGGGACAAGTTTGGGGACCTGGGGCCGGACCTAACAGAAAATAAGAAGTATCAAACAGACCACTAATGGCAATCATAGTGTATCAGCTGTTAGCTGGGTCTGCATGTAACTAATTCAAACACTCACCACATTACATCAACTTAACATTCACTGTTCACAATGCATAATAAAATTTGTCAAACACTAGACATGTGCCAAATAACATTACATAAATTGACAGGATTTCCAAGTTGCTCAATTGTACTTAAGCTGTAACTGAACATTGTATAATTAACATTTAAAAAATATATATTAAATATAGTTGCATCTATCTGTGATCATTTTAGATTTGTTGATTTTTTAAAAAGGTTTTAGTATTTTTTTTTTTAATCCCAAATAATAATATTAAAAGCTGTAAATGAGTAAGTAATTATTAAAAAAATGCTGAGTATTCTTAATAATTTCCATTATAATCATTTCATAATAAATATTTGTTAATTTTGCAAATATTCAATATATTCCCCCGATACCCAGATAAATATTTCAGGTACTATACAATTATATTTTGGGAATCACAGTAAATGAGTTTCTATCTGCCCTGGTTAAACCCACATGAGAAAGGGCAGGGTCAGAATTTGGAGATAAGACAGCAACTGTGTCATGTTACTATCACCAGAACTCCCACATACAGTGCAGAGACAGTCTGTTGCAAGTGAGAGTCATTTAACAGTCTGTGATGTGCCTCGGATGCTCTGTGTTATCTCAAGTTACCCACGTGTTGCTGGGCCTGTGGTCTAGCACCTACATCAGCCTTTACTATCAGGATGAACAAAATTCTTTGCACACATTGTCTATGTGTCTATACTAAATTGTTTTGTGTCTCAACAATAAGTTTCATTAAACAATAGTGTATAAGGCACTTGGATATTGTGTGTAAGAAATTAAGTAGGTAAAATGTAACATGAGTTACTACTACTATTATTAATACAAAAAGTCCATTTATTATTAAAAAAAATTACCATTAAGCTATTAAGAAGAAACTCAGTGACAGAGTTTTCTAAATATGTGTTGTGTTTCCTTTTGTTACTTTATATATTGTTAGACAGATAATGATTAGGTTTAAAACAATAACAACAACAGCAGCAACATAGTAATGCCTCCAGCAATACCAGGCCATATAATCGTTGGAGACGTGGTCCATGCAGAATGATACATTTGCATAATTCAAGACTCCCTTGCTTCATCTCATATCTGAGACATTGCCATGGCAACAGGCATGTGGCGGGTGTTTCAGTGTTGTTAGGTGAGAGCTCACATTCCAGACTGTGAGGGTTTCCCAGTTTGTTGCCACTGGTTATGAAATATATATATATATATATATATTTATCAAAAATAAATGTCTTAACATAATATAGTCTATCCATCCCTAACCTACACCAACATCAATGATTTGGCTCCCAAGTGATGAATTCTTTTTCTGCACCTCAGGCATAGTACTGTAAGTGCAAATGTTTACAGACAGTTTTATGGATCCGGCTAAGAAATAGACACAACACTTAAATCTGAGCATTCAAATCATGTCATGAATGGTGTCATCCCAAACACATTTCCCATTTGAACCATCCCCATTTACATGTGAAACAAGTCTCTGGGGAAAATTTATGTACATGGGAACCAGTAAGACACGTTGTTGCTTGTTGCAATGCAGAATACATCCTGCTTTAGTTACAACAATTGCATTACATTTGAGCCCTTAACTACATTATACTAGAATACACTGAAATATCCATAGCTGTAATTATATATTTTTTGTATATGTTTAACATTATATAAAGGTGATGGTTTTAAAAAATAAAAAGCCACAATACAATAAAGATTTGGATAAAAATGATGGACATATGTTTGAAACTGGAATAGCAGAACCTGTGAATTGTTACCACAACCAAGCTCCTACAGTACGTTTATATTGGTTGCCACTGAATAGTGTTTCTTTTATACTCTATAATTGATACAAAGTGTTCCAGTGGCACGCTATGTGTCACACATAGCCTTTACACAATGCATATAAACAGCATAAACACCTGGCAATAACTTGTTTCAAATGTTCATTTAGATTCCACAGTAAGCTCCTCTGGAGGAGTGTTTTTTAAAGCACACAAAGCATTGAAAACACTTACAACTAAGTAAGTAAAGTGCTTATCAGCTTTTTAACAAGCTCTTTATCAAGATTTTAAGGTTATTTACTGTATACAGGTATGATTTGTAGATGTATTATAATGCATAAAATATTTAAAAGGGTGACCTTTACAAGTTTTTCTTTATTTATATTTAAAAAAACAAACAAAAAAACATGATTTACAAAAAACAATAGGAGCTTTAATAATGGAAATGCAGTCTGTAAATTAGGTTTCCTACAACATTGTCCCACCACCAGTAGTGTAAAGAAATAGCTGGGTTAGCCTGCTGTGACAGCAGCGCTTAAGTGAGCGATACTATCTTATGAGGTTATCGTGAAAAACAGGTGAAAAGATGGAAAAGCTGGCATACTCCGCAAGTAAGCCCATGCTAGAAATAAGACCCAGAATGAACATAATATTCTCTTTATTGTCACTGAATTGCCACAAGATTAGCATTAATATTTTAGCTGATAATATAAATATTAAATATATATTTCATAACTGTTTGTTCTGCTGTAAAAAATGTAGTCATTTTGTTGATGCTGCTGTTAGGACACTTTTTACTATTTACTACTTTAATGAATCAATTAAAATCTCAATGAGAAAAGACATCTCCATCAAATAAATGCTATGCATCATTTGAGAGCAGCTGAAGCTTAAAAAGAAAAAGGAATAAAAATAAACCCTATACATACGCATGTTTTCTACTTATGGCTGAAATCTAAATAACCCTGACAAAACTGTAAGACAGCATAAAAAAAGCCAAAGCCTCCCCTTCTAAAAGATCATGCGTCATAGTTGACATTTGCACAGCAATTTTTCCTCATTGAGCCACTTTAATTATACATCAAATGATTCCTGTTTTAGCACCTAAATATTCACCTGAATTCATCTTGGTAAAATCAAAATGTGCTGTAGAATTCACACAAGCATCCATAAATAAATTTCCAGTCTCCTTTCATAATTATGATATGGATAATCATATAAATATTACAGGCATTAATAATACACACCGTGGTGGAACTGAACAAGCGTTAGCATCATTAAGAAAAACTAAAATGTTGCCTATGAGCCTTTTTGCCTCTATTTTTGCAAGCAGCTCTGTCACACAGGTAATTGCTTTAAGACTATATGGAAAGCACTTTCCTGTAGGAAATGTAGAAATATTTCTATATTATTCACCACTGTTCAAGAAAGTCAACGTTTTAGTGAATTTGAAAAAGTTCAACATTGCCCTGTCCATTAATATACCATAAAGTTTTCAGTAGTCCTCAATCAGTGACCTTTGGCATATTCAAATACACTATTTTTAAAATGTGAGCAAAGATTAATGCGCATTTGACAGCAGGTTTTTAATTATGTCATTTTGAGCCTATCCAGCTTCTATGTATGATGACCTGCGAAATCTTTTAAAAGTGCTGGACCATTTAAAAAAAACATCAAACACTGAATTGTAATAAATATGACTGTAAAGTTAAATATGTGAAATGGTGGAGCTGAAGTCATTCTACAGGGAACAACTGTGACACGCTCAGAGTATGACATCACAGTATGCATTGCTCCACTAATGGAGCAAAGGTACAGACTCAACATACCTGTACAAGCACCATCTGTGACAAAAGGCCTGCATGTAAGTCAAGAGACCGCAGTCAGTAACATGTGAGACAGGGAAGTGCATCGGCTGCTGGTCATCTCAGGGACACTGATGGTATGATAATACTACTCTTTACTTATACGAAGGACTTGTTACTGATTATCACTCGAATCTGAGTTATTTGATATTTGATGTAATTGCTATAGAGCTCATTACAAGAGAAAAGCAGTAACTTATGTTATGCTATGATTGTTGTTTAAGTGTTTACATGTTTTCACAAAAAAATGTATATGATGTTGTGTATCACATGTTTCCTAAAGGGTTAATAGAATAGTATGTATAAGCTTAGTTAAATAATTTGTTGTTGTATTTGTTTAAATTTTATTTAACTAACATTTATTAGAAGTAGTGATTTAACTATTATTTATCAGAAATAGTGATGTACCCCTTTTTCTGGCTTTTCATTTAAGGTTATCGACCTCTCTCTCTCTCTCTCTCTCTCTCACTCACTTAGTTGAATCTACTTTGAACGATTGTTGTGTAACCTGCAAAGCTGTCAGACACAAGAATTAAAAGTGATTTCAGAGTTGATCCTCATGTCCCTGTAGTTGGCTATGGCTTTTTTCGAGTTTGAAGCAGAGGTTGATGTGCAAATTCCCAGATAACTCGACAATGACTGCGGTTTTAAAAGTGACCATATTGGTGTATGTCTGCATTTCAGATGTGACAGCTTATCAATCTCTGTGGGGAGGATGTTTTGTATCAAATTTACTATACAATGACAAACATTCATATTTATTTACTCTTCAGTATTTATTTAAGGTACTCTTTTTTCTCACCCAAGAGAAGATCATTTCACCATCTGGTGCCGGTCTTGATGTTCAGTAGAGGTGTTTAATGTTCTAGATCTACAGGAAGCTAATAAAATGAGCACAGCTTGGGAAGATTGAAGAAAAGTTGTATAGCTGCATTCTGGTTCAGTTGCATGTAGGGGGAGTGGAAAACCAGTTGCAGTAGTCCTATCTTGACATGACTAAGGGACGAACAAGCGAGTGACTTCAGTGGAGAAAAATACCTGGTTCCTCTCAATGGTGTAAAAGAGAACCCTAAATAACATATTATGTTAGAATTCTAAGGAAAGAATAGGATCTACATAATAAGATTGTCGATCTACAACAAGTTTGTGTGTTGGCCCATGGTGGGTTTCAGACAGGTGACAATATCTTGATATATGGATGCATCTTCATGGAAATGCACCAAATCAGACTTGCTGGGAATTACTGCCAGGATATCAAATGCCATCTATGAAAAGATATCTGCCAGTCTTCGTTGTATCCATGCAGAAACATGAGTACCTAATGGTAAATGAGATGATGATGAGTTGAGATGCTGTTGTTTCACCATTAGTATGAAAAACCATGGAGAGGATATTACCTCAATAAGAGAGTAGGTAAAAGGGAAAACACCATTTGAGTAGCTTTAACCTGATAGTCCCATCCCTCCAGGCTGGATGCAAACTATAACTATTTGGGGTCACTAACTCCAAGTCTTGCAAAGATAGAGAGGGGTGTCTTGTGACTAACAATGTTGAAACCTACTGAGTGCTTACAAAGGGATAGAATGATTGGCGACGTCCCTGTTCATTTGGCGTCACTGTTCCTTTCCTCTGTAACAGTTGCAAGAGTTACAATTCCTGTGGAATGTGTCACATTGGGGCTGAACTGTACAGGATTAGCAACTTGATTGTATAGATAGAAATTATACTG
Organism: Clarias fuscus; assembly: GCA_030347435.1. Taxonomy (NCBI): domain Eukaryota; kingdom Metazoa; phylum Chordata; class Actinopteri; order Siluriformes; family Clariidae; genus Clarias; species Clarias fuscus. The sequence goes on along the minus strand of CM059204.1, from coordinate 18,783,367 downwards.
ATCCATATCTGCAGATGCCCAAGGTATCCACTTTGTTTTGTTTTGCTTTGTTTTGTTTTTTAGAATGTGTACATCCCCGGCTGATGGGGGTTAGATCAGGAAAGAAATATTCAGAAATTGTTAAGTTTTTCTATTATCATTCCTGGATGTATATTACAACATCATGAAGATTAATGAGAGGGGTAACAGGAAAGTATGAAATTCAAATAAGTATATAAAAAATAGGACAATGCAAGAGGTGTAAAGCAACATTTCTAGGACAAAGCAAGCCTCTAATTATTCATCTGCTCGATTCCTTTGGATGGTGAGAGCAGCTGGTGTCATTAAATTCTCTGGAGTGGGCCCAGTGTTAGCCACCAACAGGAAGAGGAGAGAGTGAAGGAAAGGTAAATCTGAAGTCAGTATTACGGCAGATCGGTAGTTCCAGAGCCAACCTACTGTACCATCACTGCTTGGCACTTAGACAATATGTCTGGTAGAAGAGGTTACTGGTATTGCTATGTGGCAAAAAAATTGTAGATTATCTATGTATTTATCGGCAGAGCTATTCAGATGCATATACGGGTGCGATGGCCAGGTGTCTACGAACTGTTGGTCATACAGTTTATAGCAGATTAAGCCCAATTCTAAGTGGATCAGTGCTAGGCCTTTTTAGAAGCAGTGTTGTGTTGAAAAACAACTGTTCTTTCTGTCTTCCTCTATACCCAGTCTTGTGAGGTATATCCAAGCATGCTTTTATACTGCTACTATATGCTGAACTCATTCTCTATCTTCTCCCTCATACAATCTTGTTTCTGCACAGATCTCAGCAGGTCTGACAGACGTCATGGACGGGAGACTCATCATGGATGGCAGCTCATCACCCGAAACTAAATCTTAGGAAAACTGAGCTGCTATAAATCCCGAGAGATGCCTACATCTGAAAACATACACAAACTCGAGTAAGTCCTGGACAGCCAGCTATCTCTCTCTGCTTGTATTGCGAACCTAATCTGTCATGCAGGTTTCTCTTGTTCTACCACAGAAGGATCTGGCAGTTTTTCACCATGAAGTGTAGTCACTCACTTGTCATTTCAAAGATTGAATTACTGCAACATGCAGGTCTTTCTTTGTAATCCATCTAATCCAAAGCATTTTCAGGCATACAAACAAACCAAACTGAACTGAACACAGGAAGTTGCACATACGCCCAGGAGCCGTTCAAAACTTGTTTGCATCAATGGAAGGCCATGTGAAGCGAATTTACAAATTTTACAAACTTTTTTTGCCAGCAAAAGCTGTGTCAAAAGAGTCAACCCATGATACCCATGTTGCCTTTTTTTGGAACATTGGTAATATTTTTGTGTGGCTGGAAATATAATCACTCTGCATGGATATTACTTCTTATGAGAAAATTCACATTTCAATATGAATTTTTGCCTTAAGAACTCACTTCCAGAACTAATTAAATTTGTATAAAGGTTCCGCAGGTTAATTTGATGGTATTCTTAGACCACGACCTATCTGTACTAGTACTCCTATGGAGAAACAGTAAATCTCTCCAAATAAGGCTGTCTGTTGCAGTAAATGCTGTAAATGTAAATATATATACAGCTTTTACTGAACCCTTTTGCCATTATAATCCTAAAGAAACCACTTCCACGAGGACAAGAGGGGAAAAAATGCAGTTATACTCTGGGAGGCATTTTGTTGGCATGATTTGGGTCATTTGTCCTCTTAAAGCATGTCGAAGTGTTATATAAATCAATATAAAGCACACTAGATATAATACAGTTTGTCAAAGATAGATCCTGTTAGTTCGCTTGTACTGAATGAAGGCATTCCCTGACTTACTAAATGCAAATATTAAATAAAGAGATAATACACTATTGCCTGACAGAAAAAGGTGATTACAGTTCCAGCTTTCCCCACTTTACTGGTAAACAAGGTCTGATCCTGCCTACAGCGCTGTGCGGTCCAAACTAGCTCCATATGGAAGGTATTATAATATCATACTCAAAGCACACACTAGTCTGGCTCAGAGGAAACTGTATGCATGTGTGTATGTGTTTTATGTGAGGGAGAGGGAGAATGATTTGGAGGGTATAGCATATTGCAGGATGTCCTGCTGTGGTTTAGAAAAAAAACACATTCTTTCCCAGACTGATTTATGTTTTGGGGACAGCGTAAAGAAATCCCCTTTGCATACAAATTATGAACTCTACCAAAATCCTTTTAAATATGTACAGCACACAGACAACGACTCATCAATGCATATAATCATTGATTATATTAGTGCAGCAAGTTAATGATATTGCATGATCTAAACTTAACAATAATCCTAACCTCACTAACCAATGGAAGATTTCTTTCGTTTTATTTTTATATAAAAGCCGCAAGCTGCAGAGAAGTTTACCTCGAGGGGACATGTGTGGATCTTTTCTTTGAGGGGACATGTGGTGATCCCCACAGAAAACTCTCACACACACACACACATTAGGAAGCAGGTGCTTAACCTCCCTATGGAGCCTGAGGGCAGGAAGACAGCACGATTCCCTCCTCTCCCTCATTAGCACAGTGAATTGATTTTATACCCCAGTATACAAGCACATACAGTATTTACACAACACAGCAGTTCTCTGAAGGTTTTCAGGTAAAATGTGTCCCTCTAATACTCCACAAGGCTTATATAATAAACAATTTCTAAGTTATAATACAGTAGGGTGATTTTAAACTATGACAGCACAGACTGAAACAGCAAAAAGCATACTGAGCTTACTGATCTTGACTTTACGTACTGTAAAATAGATCAGCTTTATTCAGAGCCCTATGACGCACTTGCAACGGGAAACACACCTGCACTATAAAAACAGTTAAACAAAGATCCATCAAAAACTGCTGAACAACAGTTGCTATATGACCTTGTGTTGTCTACTCTAAAGGTCCAAGTCTGAACCTAGCCATCTAACAATATGTCCTCTCTACAAGCAATGAAAAAAATGATTTTTTTTTTTTTTGATTAGTTCATGAAGGTATCAGCTATAAACCTAAAAAGACATAAATGCTTCCTTTCGCCATTTAAGCTACTTGATCTCAACTACCTAGTGCTTGTCCCCCCCAGCCTTTGTTTTGTAGCCTCTCTAATCTGCTCCCTCTTTCTCTCTCTGTCATCACCACTTCACTTTTCTCATTTCATTGATGTCCGTTGCCTTCATCACTCTCTGTTTGCACAGTTTCAAATGAGCAGACTTTTGAAACAACAATGAATATCTGCACCTTCATCCATTACATATATTTTAATTATTATAATACATATAAAATTAACATAGCAATGTCACTCTAGCTGTAACTAACTACCCTTGTTGAGATGAGTTGATCATTTTTAAGACTTTTAACCCATAGCAATTTGGGAACACCAATTAGCCTAATCTCGCACAAGGAGAACATGTAAACTCCATGCACACAGACCCGAAGCAGGAATCAAACTCTCAACTCTGGAGGTGTGAGGCCACAGTCCTAACACTACGCCACCATGCCACCTGGTGCAATTATATATATGCATGTACTGTATGGATCCGGTATTATACAATATCGTGTTCTGTTTTGTGCGACTATTTCACAGTGAACCTCGATTTCTAACACGAGCATGATCAATAGGACTTATCACCACATATTACCAGTTTCAGCTGAATTGACTTCATTGGAGTTTTTTTTCCTTATCATGTTTTCAGCAGTGAGTCGCATAATACTTAGAGAAGGAGATACACTGAGTGGTAATTGTCCTCTTGAGAGAAGAGGACAGGCTGCATTGATCTGCACACAGTCTAGACTTAATTGCGTTTGATTTCCTTGCGTTTTTCGGGAGATAACTATCACTTATCATCAGTCACCAGTTTCTGTGACCTCATGGCTAATTCTGGCTGTGTTGACAATCCCACTGAATTCAATTCAAGTAATTAGGGTGTAGTGGGACAGCTTTTTGTTCTTTCATCACAATAATGAGTCAAGATACTGGGTAAATGCTATAGAGAACGTTCTGCTGCTAGATAAGACGAACAGCAATATATTCAGTGTCATAGGAGAACTAATTAAAGAAAATTAACTAGCCAGCCGAAATCATGACATGATAGCCTTCAGAAGATTCTAGATATTATGTACACCCACTGCTTTGTTAAGAATGAAACACTTCCTAATCAAGGTTGCAGAACCAGATTGAGTGGGAAGAAATGTTCAGAAACACAGATGAACCCAAGCTCTGCTTCTTTTCTTCAGGCACTTGTTTTGAAGCAATTCTTTCTTGAGAGACATTAAGGGTTTTGATGCACAATTTATTCAGCAGGTGTCAAACTGCTCTTGATCTCTTTGAAAGAAATGATGAATTCTGGAGTAGCTGCTACGTGTGTAACAGTTGTGGAGTTCACAGCATTGTTTGATTGAGGCTCGTTTCAGTCTGTCACTCTCTGAAATGTTTAATAGAATAACTTACATTTCTGTGTAACATAAAGAGCTGGTGTACAACTACAATTTAAGTTTGTTGTTCTTCGTATAGTCTTTTGTGCCGTGCTCTTGTGTTCCTGGCTCGTGCAATAGTTCCAAAGAAACAGCATTTAGCTCTACTGTATACAAGCAAGTGAAAGGAACACAAACTTCTACTCGACTCAGTAAGCTTTAGTAGGTTTCACCGATATAGGCTTGTATTGTGAATACCATATCAATGTCTATTATAACTCTGTATAGTTTACACACATATGCACATTGTGTGCTTGTTATGTAGCTTCAACCCTTTTTGGTGAAGATCACCCTGAGCTGGGAATTATTTATAGGAATTAACGATTTTATTTTATAACCACAGCAGGATCTCTCAAATATGTCTGTCGTAATCTATCCCCAGTTGAGAACTGACTGTTTGTGTCCACAGGGATCGACATGTTACTATATATTCCCTCTAAATCAACCAGAGAGTAAGCGGAACACATTGACAGCTCTCCTGACAAAGTCCTGTGTCACTTTGAGTTAATCCACCACTACAGAAGGTCTTAGTGTTTGTGATTGCCTTGTGTGTGTATGTGTGTGTGTTTGTCATGTTTCTGCTACAGTCACTTTCCCATATGTTCGCTGGAGTCTTGCTGTCATACTAATTTACTGGACTCCCTCCGCACTGGAGATACAGGTCATTTAAGAGTTTAATCAGCTCAGGATTATCATTAGGTCGCATGCTTATGCTTTTTTTTTTTTTTATTACATGATTTTTACATGAATTTACATGACGTACAAAAAAATTGAGTAATAAATGTAAAAATATCAAATGTGCACTTAAAATAGTGCACATTTAATTTTTGTGCATAGATAGATGCAGATATATCTATCTCTAATGTATACTATTTTGTCGTAATCTGTCTTACAGTACCAGTCAAAGGCTGCTGGCCCAGTGTTATACGCTAAAATGTCCCCCTGCCACGGAATGCCCCCCCCCCCCCTACATAATCTCTAACAAATATTATATTAGAACATAAATTTATAGGTTTATTATTATCAAATATGATATTACTATTATAATGAAACCTAGGCACATGACAGCCGCCAAGACCACTGATATAAATTCTCATATAAATTCTGATATAAATGTTTATTTTGTGGCATGTTTATTTTGCATGGGTTTGTCATTAATACAAAAATGTTTACGCTAAATAAATATTGTTTATGATGAAAAATTAAACGAAACCATTTTTATTTTAAATATCATAAAATACATATTCATAAAAAAACATATACAACATATATTTTTTATATTGCTTATGTTATAAAAAAATTTTGTTTGGTGTAATTTGTCATTTATAAATCATAAACCTATGAATTTATGTTCTAAATTTTGATAGAGATTATGTAGAGGGGCAATCCGTGACGGGGGGGGGGGCATTTTAGCGCATAATGCCAGTATCCAAACTCCCCAGTTTCCAGTCCAGTCAAGCATAATTCGATGGTCTTTCCTGATTCTTATTTCTTTCTCATCCAAAATTTTACAATGAACAGTTGATGCTGAGATGTGTCTGATATTTACTCTGTGTTCTATTGTATTACTGTAATGTCTTCATAAAGATTCCAATCTGAGATGCTGTCAATTGGTGATTTCAGAGATTCTCTAAATAAACTTGGGTGATGGGTGTTTGATGAGTTTTGCAAAAGCACTTTACTATATTGTAGAACTGTTCCAGAGCAGCTAACCTTTGTGTCGTAACTGTTTTTGTTGTTGCTGTTGTTGATACTTAGTTATATAATTCCATATGTCATTTCATAGTTTATCCAGTATTGTTCTAGAAAGTCACAAAAAAAAATCAGTAAATTAGAAGGTGTGTCCAAACTTTTGATCGTTGCTGTAAGCGAATAAAACCCAAATAAATTAAGTCTAAAATTTTATCACCTTTAATAAGAGAGAGCAGCCAAGAATATCAAAGTTTAGGAGAAAAAAAGAAAAATTTTAGAAGGAAAAAATGCAATAACCATGTGTTCATATGATTTAGTGCTGGTCAAGTGACCATAATGTGCTCATTTTACCCACTCTCAATCACTCACCCATCGTCTATACCATCTATACACATTCACATGCTCATTCATACACTACGGGCAATTTGGGAATGCCAATAGCCTAATCTGCATGTCTTACGACTGTGGGAGGAAACCAGAGTACCTGGAGAAAACCCACCATGCAAACTCCATGCACACAGAAACGGGAATCAAACACAGACCCTGGAGGTGCAATTAAAGGTGTAAGGATTCATAATTCTAAATGACATTTTTGGTGTAAAAACTATTTGGGTTAGCGCTCAAAGAACACGATAACCACAGGCATGGTGGTGGCAGCATAATGCTATAGGGCTGCTACTCTTCTCCTGAGACTGGAGCTCTAGTCAAGATAAAGGGAATCATAGATAGCTCAATAGCCAATGTATTTTGGCACAAAACCTGCAGGCATCTGTTACAAAGACATTTTTTTATTATTGACCCAAAGCCCAAATCCAAATCAACAAAGGAATGATTTCAGAAGAAAAAGAAAATTAATCTTTTGGAATAGTCCAGTCAGAGCTCAGATCCTATCAAAAACTGGTGGAATGGGTTGAAGAGTGCTATACACATGAGTTCCTCTCAAATTTTGACAGATTCTGAGCCTTTCTGCAAGGAACAGTGGAATAAAATTGCTAAATCAAGTTGATGGACTGTTAAAAAATTGTTCTGTATTACAAGCAAAATGTGCTTTCATTTCTATTTGTATTCACTATATAACACCCTCCCACACTAAAATGCACTTATCCCAGGGTCTTACTAGTTCTTGGATACCACCAAAGTAGAAAGATATATATATATATAGTACAGACCAAAAGTTTGGACACACCTTCTCATTCAAAGAGTTTTCTTTATTGTGTTCTTTAGCCCAAACAAGTCTCTTCTGCTTGTTGCCTGTCCTTAGCAGTGGTTTTCCTAGTAGATATTCTACCATGAAGGCCTGATTCACACAGTCTCCTCTTAACAGTTGTTCTAGAGATGTGTCTGCTGCTAGAACTCTGTGTGGCATTGACCTGCTCTCTGATCTGAGCTGCTGTTAACCTGCGATTTCTGAGGCTGGTGACTCGGATGAACTTAACCTCCGCAGCAGAGGTGACTCTTGGTCCTCCTTTCCTGGGGCGATCCGCATGTGAGCCAGTTTCTTTATAGTGCTTGATGGTTTGTGACTGCACTTGGGACTTTTGTGACTGCACTTGGGGACACTTTCAAAGTTTTCCCAATTTTTCGGACTAACTGACCTTCATGTCTTAAAATAATGATGCCACTCGTTTTTCTTTACTGAGCTGCTTTTTTCTTGCCATAATACAAATTCTAACTCTTTGAATGAGAAGGTGTGTCCAAACTTTTGGTCTGTACTGTATATGTATATATATATATATATATATATATATATATATATATATATAAATTTCCAAATTAGAAAATTTTTGCAGTACATCGGAGCAGTGATCAGGTTGCCTTTATTATTATTATTATTATTATTATTATTATTATTATTATGTTATGTTATGTTAAATGTGGAAATTGATCTAACATGAAAGTCCTGCAATTGAAATTGTGAGGGATGTACAGAATTTCTCTACTGTTTGCTCTAAATATTAAAATATTTCATTAATAATTGTGAAGAAGAAGAAGAAGAAGAAGAAGAAGAAGAAGAAGAAGACAAACAATTATAATTTAGTGTTATGTTATAAGTAAATCTTCTTCTTTTTCACTACTATTAATGTAATGGTCCTTTTAAGAGAGCAAGCAGAGAGGAATTCTGCAAAACCCTTGCAGTTGATGGTGCAGTGTCTGAAAGATGTCTTTTTTTTTTCCCAGGAAGTATAATTAAGCCTTGTGTTAGAGTCAGTAGTGCACAACAGCAGACTCCCACAATATCGTTTAGACACTCAGCCATGATTGTCTCTGGGACAGACCTTAACAGAGTGTGTAATGGTCGACTGGTTCTCTCCCAACCGAAACCTCTCTCCAGCGATTTAAGTTATTGTACTAAGTGGAAAATGTGAACATAAGGTTCATATTTGCAAAAGCACATTAAAGAGCACTAAGCAGATGGGATCTCATTTGTCAATTTCACATTTAAATCTGGATAATAGAAGCTTTCTGTTCCTATCAGCCTATTTGGGTTCCAATTATTTAGGACACAATGGCCATAAGACCAGGGCAATCCTGAAATTTAATGAAGATATTTTAAGGTGTTTTTAGCCTGCTGTGCAGAGATATTCTTTTAAAATTCACAAAAATCCTTAAAATCCTGGCCATTGTCGATGAGACTGAGCTGAAAATGCACAATAGGCTTAAATTTGGATAAAGTGTCTTCAATATACCTTTAATTTTGATATTAATTTTTATCATTAATATAAAACATGTGCTTGAAGATGAACGAGTGAATCATCTGCAATATCATATACCAAAATCATTCATTATTTCCAAACATAAATATGTGCATACCTGTAAAGAAACATATGGCAGACACAAATGTGACCACCAAGAACAAGTTACCAAAAGAACTCCAAAAGGCATGTTCTCCAGCATGCTCAATATTCTATTCTCATTATTCTTAAGCAAGGAGTTTTCACACCAAATATTACCTGTTTTTATTTTATTACTCTTTATTACTAAATTAATTTTGTAGATGTTTCTTTTATGTAGAATTGTTTTCAAAAGCATCTTCACCATCTTTTACGGCTTTTTTTTTTTTTTTGTACGTCTCCAAAGCTTTTGCACAGTGCAGTAAGTAAAGCATTGTTAGGTTTTTGTAAGAATTTTTCCGTTAATTTTTCACACTTGCTCTTTTCTATTTTCATGCAAAACCCAGGAACTTACATTAGAGTTTTTGTTTCCATCTGAAATCTGGTCTGTCATGTAATATATTGCTTTCTTTACAGGCATGCAAATATTCTACTGTAATGTTTATTTATTTGTTTTTTTTTATTATTGATTTTAAAGGGTGGTTTGGAGATAGCAAATGGTTTTGTACATAATAATACAGGCATGATAAACATATATAACACGTATCTGACCAGGAATCCATTTTCCTTGATTACGTCATCTTAATAGGTGGACCAGAGAAAATCACCACCACCTACCACCCAGCCATTCACAAACAAATACAAATGCAGCTCACAGCTTTTTTCATGCAGACATTCTCTTCATATTGTTATTTTTCAAACAAGCAGGGATCTTGTATGCCTATAAATGGCCTCATCAAAAGATTCTTTGTGTGCATAAGTACTGTATATACTGAAAAGGCAACCTCATCACAAGTAGCACAAACGCAGAAAACATCTAAGCCTACAAATATCTAAGTGCATGAAATAAACAGAGAAGAGCAGAATAATAGTAGAATAACATTATCCTGTTCCAGACTACCAAACTAGAGAACTAATTGGACTGGAAAGGGTGATCATCAGTGCTGCAACAGGCAGATGCAGATTGCAGAAAAACAGTCACGAGGATTTTTGTTTCCTTTGTTTGAGTTCTTGTCTATGGTTTTATTAAACAAGGCATGTGAATGACAAAGATTACATTTTTGGTTTGGCATGTAATGTAAATAAAAAAAATAATAAAAAAATTAAATAAATTATATGCTTTTGTTAAATAAATTGTTATGAACAATAAATGAGTTCCGGGTATACTGTAATACTGTAGGTTATAGAAGACTAAATGACATCCAGCATACAATCTGTGCCATGTTGAATGTGTGGATGAGATGGTACAGCTGCAACCCCTTAACAAAAGTAGCCAAAAGAACAACAATGGGACAACAACATACAAATTTCTCTCTCATTTTTAAAGCAAACACTATTCTCTTTCTTCTTCCAGGGACTCTTTCATTTTTCTATTTTAGACAGTGATCTTGTATGTGTTTTTGTTTTTGTGCTCCACATTTGTGAAAGCTCAACTTTGAGGTCTTTATTAGTTTATCTGATGGTGACATTTGCATCATTTGGAACAGACATGTCAATCAAGAGATATCTCTATTAGATCTGTTGTATAGCATGATATCGGGTTGGTTGGCTCCAATAGTGTGATCAGTGTTCACAGCAGCATTATAAATGATCATAGGGTTGTTGGTCTCTGTAACTTTTTAAGGCTGCTGATCATACTAATAATTGTTGTAGCTAGTTCAAGGGATGTGGAGGCCACGTTAAAATTTTATTTACATTTCACCCCTGGCTTGTTTGGCATTCTCTTGTTTATCCATGCAAAAAGCGATGTAGCATGAATTTCCTTTTGAATAAGTAATTATGTTGGTTTTTTGGTTGCCAGAGATCTGCTAGCCATCCCGGAGTTAGCTTTCCCTCTTTCCAGCAGGATGGTCACTCAAGGTGTTAGCAAGATGCTTTAAGGACATTGCCTAGTCTGCTTCATTTGTGGGTAAAGCTGGACTTTGCAGACATTATTATTATTATTATTATTATTATTAACACATTTTGGTACATTTATATGTTGATTGAGAGACGCTGGAAGAAAGCACCAGGCATTCTTGCATGTCAGTGGTCAAAGTGATTGGCATCATTAGTGTTGACAATGTGGACTGCTGTGCCTGTTTGCTTTTGTGCAGCATAACCAACCTTCATTTGAAATCATGTCATGCTGCTCAACTGTCAAAGGAAATCAGTCCTGCTCTGGGTAGTTGCTTCAACCTACTTGAACTTGTATGTGAATTTCCAGAATATTCAGACAGATAACAAACATTTTTTCAATCACCACTTTTCAACACAAAACAGCACCTTTAGAGTAATGTGTTAGACAGCGGTCTCCACCATCTTCATCATCGCCAAAATACCACTTGACTGGAACATTTTTACTTGTGTTCATCTCTCCTGTATAGTTCAAAAGACTTGTAGAATCATTTAAGGTCAATGGGAGCTGGTCTAACAGCTGGTGGTGGCCAAGACTTTTTATGTTGTATTTTTTTCTTTTAATATCTCACCTATTGTTAGTGTGTGAGTAAATATATTCCATATGCATGCTTAATTTCTAACATCATGCTGTAAATGGAGTGCAATTCAGTGAACTGATGTGAGTGGGTGGCTCTAGGCTACCTCTGCAGTAGATAAAACTGGATAAAATGTCATTTTGGTCATTTATAAGGGAGAAGCAGTTCTCTGGGCAAAAATGCCTTGTTGTTGTTAGAGTTCAGAGGAGAATTGCGAGAGTGGTTCGAACTGAAAAAAAGGCAACATTAATCTTGTTGCAACTGAGGTATGTTGAAGAGAATCTCTGCACGCACAACATGTCAAACCTTGCAGCAGATGGGCTTCAGCAGCAGAAGACCACACCAGGTGCCACTCCTGTCAGAAACTGAGGCTACAATTCACATGGGCTCACCAAAATTGGACAAGAGAAGATCGGAAAAACGTTGCCTGGTCCGATGAGTCTCGATTTCTGCTGCGACAGTCAGATGGCACTGTCAGAATTTTGCATAAACAACATGAAAGCATGGATCCACCCTGCCTTGTATCAACAATTGCTGTAATGGTGTGGGGGATATTTTCTTCACATTGTTTAAATGCCACAGTCTACTTGAGTAGTGTTGCTGACCTTGTTCATCCCTTCATGACCACAAGGTAATGTGACATGTCACAAAGATAAAAGCATCTAAAACTGGTTTCTTGAACTTGACAGTTAGTTCACAGTCACCAGATCTCAGTCCAGTGGAGCACTTTTGAGATGTGCTGAAAGAGTAGATTTGCATCATGGATGTATGACGCTGTGTGAGGTTATCACATCAGTATGGACCAAAAACTTTAAGAAATGGCATGAAGAATTATGGCACTTCTGAAGGCCAACAGGGATTCAAACTTATACTAACAAGGTGTATCTAATGAGTGAGTGTATAACTGATAATCAGTGTGATTCACTGGCAGTGGTGTTGATGTTATCGCTGATGATTAGGGTCTTTGGGTAAAAAAAAAAAAATTGTGACAGTTTTTTTCTGTAATTGCATCATTGACTATAGAGACTAGTTTCAAAGTTTGGCTGTGTGATATTATTTATTTGTTTAATGACACACATACAGTATGCCTGTGTGACAGTCCATTGTGCCAGCCCATCGAGCTTCCCATCAATTCCTCTGTCTCTCTCTCAGCAAGTCGCCCATTTTGCCACTCTGTATAATTATTCATCTTCACAGATGGATATCGCCAGCTCCTTTGGGTGTCTTAGCAACTACTGTCTCATAATACCGATTTCACACTATCCATCGCCCACTCTTCATGGACAGTAGCACACAGTGGTGAGCACTCATAATACAACTGAAGTTAGGATCTTAGGCTGGTGGCACAGACTCAGTCATGAGAAAAAGCTGTAGGCTCCCCAAATCTGCATACACTATATGGCCAAAAGTTTGTGGACAACCAACCATCACACCCATATGCGAGTCTTCCCCTTCCCTCTACTGTTACCATGACATTTGAGGCACGCAATTGTGTAGAATTGTGTCTTTTTTTCTCCCTTCACTGAAACAAAGAGGATTTTCAAACATGATGATGTCATTGTGCAAAAAGCGATCTCCATGCAGACATTGGCAGAAGTGGAAGAACTGAGTTCCACCATTGAACAACCTTTAGGATGAACTGGATTTTAAGGCCCCATCATCAAACATGAGTACTTGACCTCACTCATGCTCTTGTATAGCTGAATGAACACAATCCTACACAGCCATTCTCCAAAATTTTGTAGAAAGCTTTCCTAAGCCTCTAGGTTCTCATAGCAGCAGAGGGAGAATAAATCTGGAATGGAATGTTCAAAAAGCACATGTAGGTTTAGTGGTCATATGTTCACAAACATTTGTCTATATAGTGAAGGAAATGTAATATTTATACCATGACTTGCTATCCTATGGACTCATTTTAAGCCAAACACCCATTAACTGTAATAATCCATTAGCAAGAGTCAAAATCAAGGACCAAACCAAGCACATTGCTTTATTTTATTGTGCCTAAACATATGTATTAGATAATTAAATGAGCCCAGAGAAGACTACTACCCACAATATGCACACTGTTATAATTAGTACTATTATAATGTAATTATTTACTCTATATCCTTTTTTTTTTTAAGTGTGCCTACTCATCTAAACAACAGCCCTGACACCTAGTGTTTGCCATGTTTCAAAGTCACCAGTTATGCTAACTGAGAGAGAGATGGAATACAAGTATGCTTGTTTTTTGTAGAGACAAGACAAGTCTGTGTGATTTGATGGTCTTCTGATTTAAGGGTCTAGATTATTGCAACACACATTGACAGTTGCAGTGCCATTTTAATATGAAAATATTTATATTAGGTTCAACATCTTGTACATGAATGTTTCAGAATGGCTTTATGCTCACTGTGTCTGAAGTGTTACTATATCTATAGGTTAGTTTTGAATTCAGTATTTTTTTTTTCTTCTTTTTTTTCAGGCCTGGGCACTTCTTGTGACAGTACTATACACACTGCCTGGACAAAAAAGTCAATATTTAAGAAGGTTCAAATTATTGGACTGCATCAAGCAAAAATGAAGCAAAGAAGGTGATTTGAAAGTAAAATTGAGATAAACAAGTTGCATGATAATAAATCATAAGCGAAAACCATAGCTATATTTAAGAGTGAAAGTGAGTGTACTCTTACTTTCACTCTTAAACCTAGCTATGTGGGGTTTTTTTTATTTTATTTTACCTTTTTGTTGTTGTAGGGAATGAAGTAGGGAATGATGCATACGTCATGCATGTCAGCCACTGTACAAGCCACTCAAGGCAGTGTTATGTCCTAGGGTTGCTTCAGTTGGTCAGGTCTAGGCTCAGCAACATTCAAATGACATTAAAACGAAGTCAGCTAATGACCTGAATGTACTGAATGACCAGGGTATTACAATTACAATTGAGTTTTTCGTTCCCTGAATGCATAGTCATATTCCAGGAGAGATTGAGTGCTTTAGGAGGGTGAGGAAACATTTTCACACACGAACTGGCCACACTGTGCACTATAATCAAAGCTTTTTGGGGCAGGCATTGTATGTGTGCAATGATTATCCTGTAACATTATTTTACAGAAAATATGTTCTGAATTTCCCTATAGGAAAATTTTATGTCGCTTTAGATAAATAGTCATTTGCTGTTTATTATATTATATAAGCTGTTAAAGGTTTATATTTTTTAAATAATTGATTTTTGGTATGTGCAAACGTAATACATTTGCGTAGTACAGAATGAATTTATAATCTTTTTAAGCGGAACGGCTTGATGAGTAGCTATCAACAAGGATGGCTTCTTTGCTATCTATTTCTTTTTACAAAACGATCATTCTACCACATTGTGGTTAAAATGTAAGTGAGTAAATATTAATTTATTGTTTACAGTTTCATAAATACTAAATTGTACTTTCATACTGAACTAAGCGGATGTGATTAGCTACAACTATGCCGCATTTACACCGCTGCTGATTTTCAGTATAAACCCCAACTCGCTAGGAGTATTGTGCTTTAGTTTTCGAAACTAATTCACGGGAGTTCACGTCTAATAACTCCCGCGACACGCGCTACAAATATTTCAATAGCTACCATTTAAACCAGTATATCAGTCTCCGCAAAGACCGTCAAAAATTGCCATAGCCGACTATATTTCAAGTCGTCAAGGCGGGGTATTGGGTAAAGTTTTCAACTAGCAATAATCGCGCCTCGGATAAACCTCATAGGCTACGATACTGCCACTGCGCAAA
The DNA here is from genome assembly GCA_030347435.1 of Clarias fuscus. Taxonomy (NCBI): domain Eukaryota; kingdom Metazoa; phylum Chordata; class Actinopteri; order Siluriformes; family Clariidae; genus Clarias; species Clarias fuscus. The sequence continues at coordinate 18,768,121 of CM059204.1, read as the reverse complement.
GCTAACTTTTCAGCACCTAGGGATCAGTAGACAGATTCATGTGATTAACATACCTTCTAACGGTAAAAAGTAAATGACCACATAGTTAAAGCACTATTTTTTTTAAATAGCTATAACATAAATATATTCAACCAGACAAACCGAACACTGACTAAAACATTACTGAATAATTAACAAAAAACTTTTAAAAATAAAATAAAATACTTCTACAACGCAGTGCATTATGGGAACTAGCAAGTAGAAGGCAGGGGCCAATCAGACGTGAGATAGTTTTCAGAGACGTTTCTGTTTGTCACCACCGAATCTGTGTCACGCATACGCATGGTCCGAACAATATAAGGATATATAGGCCAACAAATTATGTCAACGTGAATTGGAATTGTAGACGTATTCAGGAAACTAGCCGTCAGCTAGTTGTCAGCTTTGCCCTGGAGCGTACACGCTTCCTGGTAGCGTATCATGGCTGCTGACGTCATTACGTAAGCAGACAAAAAAAAAGTGCACGTGATACAAAATGAGATATTTTTATTTCATTTTATTATGTTCAGATCTTTATAGCACGTATATGTTTATATATGATATTTAAAATTTAAGTAAGGCAGTTCAAAGTGTTTTAATATTAATATCGCACCCATGGACATAGTAATAGGTAGATATCGCGTTGGTTGTAAACCAACCATGTAAACTATGTTCCTAACTAATGTTACTTTGTACACATTCTAAATGTGTAAATGCTCAAATACTCACCAAAGATGTATTATATCCTACACTAACCAGAGGAACCAGGCTCAATCCTATCGTCTTCTGTGTGATACTGTAATAAGTTACGGAAGATAAATCATTTCCCTCTTGAACTGTGTGCTACAGTATATAGCAAAAAGTAAAATGATGTAACTAGGAGATTCCTTATACTATAGGTTTACCATGAAGTTTAAATTATCAACAGAGTTGAGTGCAAAATTGTTGATGGTAATTGTCCAAAAGTTATCCTAGCAACTGTAGTTAGCAGCATTGTTAGCACAAAATGGGAAAGATAGGGTTTAGATAAAGTAATTTTTCCTTTGGACTTACCTAAGTGCTCAGTGGGTTAAACTGGTTTTCCTTAGGTGAATTATGTTATAAATGTAGAGACACGTGTTTCTTTGGAATTAGACTTGAAACTTTAAATATTATTTTCTCCACTTACACTTTTGGGTTTAAGCACACTTTAAAACACTTTATAAAACTTTGGGCAACATTTAACTGAACTTCACAAGAAGACAGGACAAACGAGTCAGAAACAAATTCCTTTTACAGGTAAGACTTAACAATTGTTTTTGGTCATAATAACATTACTTGCTTTAACATAGCCAGAGATGGAGTATTATAGTATTATTGCAATTATTTATTATTCTACTACATGTATTGTTTACTATTTATTATTATTAACATAATTTTTATATTGCTACTAATATGTTATACTCATATAAGAACGTGTTTTAATTAGCTATTATTATTATTAATAATAATACTTTACTATTGTACTATGTTGTATAATGTTGTACAATTATATCTCACTGTATGCTATATCACAATTATGTCCCATATTATTTATATACAACTATATTCTTACTATGTAATATATTTTATAAATATAGAAAGCAGACCGAGTGCCAGTTTCTCCACTTTTGACAGATTTTTCTTAACAATGGACACTAATTAGTGTTTAAAGATGCACTATTAAAGTGAAGGTGACCTACAGTGATGGTGACAGAAATTGAAATGAAACACTGAACAAAAAAATCTGCACATTTTATGTACCATAAATCATATGAAATTATATATGAATGTCTCATCAAATATTAACCCATGGTTTGAGTAATATTTATTTTTAAAGCAAATAGTTTTGTGCGAAGGATGAAATTCCTCTGCAGACTCTTTCATTGGGTAATGGAATGGGTCATGTTTCCCTGGGTGAAAACATTTCAGTAATTTTTTTCAGTGGCCAGAATCTTCATGTACATTTTAGTATTTCATCATTTATTGTAGTTAAAGAACTGTTCAGAAAGAAAGCTGTAAAGCCACCAATTACCATGTTTAAACATTACAAGGAATTTTAACTGGATTGTCTAAGGCTTCAGGGTATAAAGCTTTAGTGTCTGCACCTTGAAAAGGTTTCTCATCTAAATTCTCATCTAAACCTAGAGAGCCTTGCAGATCCAAAAGGCTCAGACAATGGTAAACAAACCAGATAAGGTGCACATTTTAAAAAATATTTTAGCATTATGACTAAAATCACCTCGAGAAAACACTAATGTATAAATTACATATATCCACAACACACAGAATGTGAGTTGTTATCTCCAAATTATTATTTTTTATATACTGCCAGGTTTTTTGGAAAATAACAGCAGATGTAGAAAATAATAAACACAGAACACAAAGTTTACTTGGAAGTGACTGTTTCTGGGGGGAAAAATAGATGTGCATCTGAGGCAATAGAAGATTAAATCACCTGATATTAAAATGGTGTGTGTATTCATCTGTTGACACAAATATAACAAAATAGTCAGGTAGAAACTTATATTTTCATGGTCCTGATTTAAGCAGTCTAACTGGAGTGATTTTACTGATGATGGCTCCTTTTGCTCCCAAAAAGAATCAATCAAAAGATGATTGATTGGAATTAACAAGTCCAGAGTGTGCCATGATAACCTTTCCTCACACCATAAAACACATGGCACAGGGCAGGTTCAGTCCAATGAGTCATGGTGTTGGTGCCAAATGTTACCATCTGTGAAAGAGGCTTAGAGGTGCTACACAACTGACAGCCAGTAGAGTGCGACAGTAAGAGCGGATGCAAGGCAGGATACTTGATGCAACACAATGTTGGAGCTTAGCAGAGATAAGAGTAAAAGGGAAAAGATAAGGAATATTGTCATATATTTTAAATATGACAAAAAAAAAAAAAACAATGAAAGTGGATGATTCTTTTATGTGGCTTATTCTGCCTTTTTCGTAACTCTGCATTGTAGTAGTTTTTTGCAGCACACCTCTGACCTTTAAGACCCTTGAGGGTTATGTTTTTTGTTTGTTTGTTTGTGTGTTTGTTTGAGCCCTCTAAATTCTTCTTGTCAAATATCCACCTGACCTATATACAAACACTGAAAATGTTAATCCATTCTTATTTCTCTCCCACATACAAAAAAATCTTAATTAGAAAGTGCAGTTATGGAAGGTGTTTTTTCTTTTTTCTTTTCTTTTTTCATTCAATACCTTTAGTTTTGATTACAGCATGCAATGTGGTGGACATATGTTGTTACTGTTAGTCTTTCAGCTGCTCCCGTTGAGTGGACGCCACAGTGGACCAACTGATCCGAACAACACAGGTTTTACGCCGGAAGCCCTTCCTGACGCAACCCATCCATTTTATCTGGACTTGAAACCGGCACTGCACCCAGTGGCTGGGGTTTTGGACAATGTGGTGGACATATCATGTATGAATATACAATTTGAATCCTGGAATATGCCTGTGTCATCAGGGAAGAAAAACTCTATATAAGTGATAACCTGGCCATTCAGTATATTCAGGTCAAAAGCTGACTTCATTTGATTGCCCCATAACTTTACTGAGTCTAGACCTGACCAACTGAAGCAACCCCAGATCATAACACTGCCTCCAGAGGATTGTACATCAACCACTATGCACTTCATGTGCTTCCATTCTTACCCTGACACACCCTCTGCACACATCACTCTGGAATAGGGTCAATCTAAACTAATTAGACCACATGACCTTCGAAGTTCAATCTTAATGCTCCCTAGCAAACTTACTCTCTCTAACAACTGGTTTTCTTAAGGCCACGCAGCTGTTTAGTCCCAATCCTGTGAGTTCGTATCACATTGTGTGTGTGTGTGTGTGTGTGTGTGTGTGTGTGTGTGTGTGTGTGTGTGTGCCCTTACGTTCATTAAATTATCTATGTTCTTTAAACTGTTGATTTTTTTTTACTATGCAACTTCACCAAGTGTTCAAGTGAACTTCATTTTGTTATCGACCACATATCTTTCGCAGAGCTGATGGCTTAGCACTATCCTTCCAGGTTTAGATAATGTGTTGAAGGGTTCTTAACCCAGTTCCAGTCATTTCAAATCTACTTAGTTGTTTCCTTTGCTTGATGCAGACCAATAATTAGACCTTTCTGCAAGGGCGACTTTTTCCGCAAGGCAGTGTATATCTGGGCGGGACTACACTTGCAACGAGCATATTAGACAGGCTTGAAGTGTAGCCCCGCTCTCACTTACTTCAGGTTGCAATCAGGGCTACTAAGAACTACGGGTTTCTTCCTTTTACAAAGGGAAACTGACCATGTCGTAACTTTGGACGAAACCTCAGTCTACGGTAGAAATCCTTTATAAAAATGTAGAGGGGCGCTGTTTCATTTAGTGTAAAGTAGTCTATGAAATAAGGAAATGGTCAAACACAGCAACATATCGAAGTTATTTACCAAAACAAACGCTACATAACATACTTACACAAACTCTCGCACGTAAAAGCATTCAGCTATGTTTCTTTATATGTAAACGTTACAGCTCACATACAAAATACAACGAACAGCTACCACTTCAGCACATTTTAATATCATCTATTCTTAAACCACTAGATCAGTCTCCGCAAAGACCGTCAAAAATTGCCGTTACCGACTATATTTCAAGTCGTCAAGGCGGGGTATTGGGTAAAGTTTTCAACTAGCAATAATCGCGCCTCGGATAAACCTCATAGGCTACGATACTGCCACTGCGCAAAGCTAACTGGGGCATGTGATGGACGAGAAGGTGTACGCAACTGATTAAAATGTCTCCTCATGGTGACCAGTGAAAGAACCACGTAAATAAATTATAAAAACATATAATGAACATCGATGTATCCACAATAAACTAGACAGTAGTATAAACACAGGTAATTCAATGAATCATTAAATTGTATTGAAAAATGTGCAGCGCCAGTAGACATGCGTTCGCGTTGCATTATGGGGCACGGGAAATGTTAGCGGGCAGCCAATCGGAAACATGATATTTTTAAGGGAGGTTTCTGTAACTAATGCGATAAACTGTTATATGTACAGCACTAAATTATGTTGAATGTTCCTCGTATTTTACATATGTTGTTTAGAAAACGCCTAGACATCAATGTAGCAGCTGTCTCCTGTTTTTGGTGCTTGAACACTTCCTGTTTACGCTTTTAACTGCCGATGTCATCACGGAAGCGCGCAAAGAAGGTGCACGTGAAATGAGGTCATATATAAAAATGTATTATAAAATTATATAGCTATATTGATAAAAAATTATAGCAAGGCATAGTCTATTAAAATATAGGCTTTTTTGTTTGTCTGTTTTTAAATTAAGTGAGTTCGTTGGTAAATGTGCACTGTGCATTTTTTCCCCTTCCGGTATGTAAAGGTCGCCATTGCACCATTAGATGGCAGTAGAACTGCATGAAATCCAAATTCCTTCTTTTTTTTCTTTTTTTTTACACGAGTCATAAATTTTCCACCTACTGTGTTAGTCTGAACTTATTTGAGGTGTTTGGTCACAAAACAATGTAAAGAGTTATGCAATGTTCCTTAAACAATACCATCTTTGTTACAAGTTGCTTGAATTGTAAATGATACAGTATATTTGAAATAAATATTTACTTTGTTTGATTCTAGACCAAGAAATGTGGTCTGTGTGTGTTCTTTCAATCCTCCCATTGTAATCCTTGCAAATGGTTTGAAAGATCAACCACCATTTGCATTATCTAAGCATGACCTGATTGGCTGTGCTGTCAAGACCTGTCCAGTCTTTTTAAAGAGTCACAGAGCCACATGCTGACAGGGACAGTGATTGAGTAGACAGTCACAGAGTAGTAATTTCCATCTTTACAGAATGCTAGATCTTCCAGCTCATGTATTATATCAATAAATACATGAGTAGTATGCCATAAGACTGATGTGTATTAACTATGTAATACATGTTCATTAAAGATGTCCTAAGTTGTCTTTCATTCATACGCCAGGCCATATTTAATGCTTACATCCTTTTTCATTTGCTGTTACCAAGTATTTCATTTTTTTGTCATAATGAATAAATGATTATTCCTTCCATCCTTGTAGGCACTTCTCTAGTCCAATTAGTGACTGTGGAGCTCAATAGTGACCATTGTATTTATTCCCAGTTTTTTTACGACCGTGGTAGGACCTCCGGTCAACATTCACATGCGCATTCACACACTGCGGGCAATTTGGGAACGCCAATTAGCTTAATCTGCATGTCATTGGACTGTGGGAGGACCCCAGAGGAAACCCACCAAGCACAGGGAGAACATGCAAACTCCATGCGCACAGAACCTGAGGTGGCAATTGAACCCGGACTCTGGAGGCGCAAGGCAACTGCGCTAACCACTAAGCCACGGTGCCGCCAATTATTATTATTATTATTATTATTATTATTATTATTATCCATTTAAATCATGCTAATCAAATTTTATCAATGTGTCTATATCTAAGGACAAACATCAAAAATGATTCAGGAAAACCTGAGTGACATTTTGTATACAACAATAAGCAACAATTTGTTGTTCCATACACAGCACCATGTAAGTCATTGTAGTTCACATTTACGGATATTAAAATGTTCTAAATAGAGAATTAAATGAAAGAAAGTGCGAGAAATAAGGATATGCAATTTGTGCTGGAGGGTTTTTTGTTGTTGTTGTTGTTGTTGTTGTTGTTGGAATGTTTTTTGTCATGTCTGGTAAATTAACGCTCAAACTAGGCAGTTACTGCACAAAATATCACCAGAAGTATGTGGACACCTGGGCAAGCACACCCATATACTGTATACTTGTATAAAATCCAGTTTAACCTCCCAAGACTCTACTGTTGTGTAGATTGCAATTTCTTCTTACTGTTTCTCTTTATTAGAACCTGTTACTATGTAAACAGGGAGAAGTTTCACAAAAGAATAATACCTAATAGTCTTAATTTGAGGATTGTAAGAGGATTATGTAGACACTATGCAGTAGTTGGGAAAAAATAATTTAATCATATGAGACATCTGAGTCTCAATGGGTTCATTTAAAGTCACTCCATTGCTGTTATATAACCTGCTTGACCTGGTGGGCATTTAGTATTTGAGTTCATCCCAAAGGTGTTAGATGGGGCAACCCTTTCCATTCATGTCTCATCCTGGAACAGATTTGGACACCTACCTGTAGTTTAAAAAAAAATACAAATAAAAAAAAGGTAATTTATAAAGTTACAGTATACAGTGACATTCCAGACAACTATGTGGCAACAGTTTAAAGAAGCACCTCGTATACTATAGATGGCTGGACACATGGGTGGATGGATGGATGTCAATGTTTGGCCTTATGGTGTATATAAACCCACATTAGTAAAAAATTTTGCAAAAAAAAAATCAACCTAGTGTTATCTTCTTACTTTTATCCATGTTTCACATCCACATATAACCTCTTGCTCCACAGTTTTAAATGTATGATTTGAATATCATGGCAGCCGTGAATGTCTGTCTCATATCCCTTAGCAGTCAAGTTGTCAGTTTGATTTTCTCTGGTGAGCTCCAGTTGTCTGTCACAATGACAGTGCACACTGGGGGTCTGAGCATTTCTAATTGTGGTGCCAGATTAGGATCCTTCAGCTCAGGAGAATGAACATCTGTTCTATTTTTTCACCCTAAACATTTCCAGGCAACTTGAAGTCAGCCTTTGTTGTTGAAAAAAGTATATATTTCAGAGGTGAAGACTGCTTTTTATTGATATATACCACATTATTATACAAATTTTAAAAAGGTTAATGTAAAATCTATAACATATGTAGTAGTTTAAAGAACACTGCTCCTATTGATTTTATTATTGGTTCTCATAGTATAAAAAGCCCCTGGTGATGTGATACATGTTCATGTATGGCTGCCAGAGGAAGGGGATCAGTTGTCAAACGTGTACTCAGTTTCAGCCAATGCACTTCACTTTATAGCAGCACAGCTGATGGGAAATTACAGCTAAAGGAAATTTCTACCAGTCATTTCTACTAAGGGCTACTGCTGCTGCAATCCTAAAGACGTTGATCCCAAGACTTCACAATCTGCTCATACTGGACATCATAAGTTACTCCTACTTTCCTCTGCCTTCATCTTAATGTCACAATTTATTTTCTAAAACTGATGAAATGTATATGTACAATTTAGGCTATATCATGGATAAGTGCGGGCACAAGAGGAAATAGGTTTATGTTTGTCAGTGCTAGACAGTTTCTAAATTGAGAAGTTGACTCAATACTATTGTGGACACTGTAGTCTCACTGCTAGTCATCTTGAGGGCCTGGCCACCAAAATAATGTGCAGCTCACAAGACATTGACCACATGACACCGACCACAATGATGGAATGCTAGTATGCTACTGATACATGATTTAAGAAAATAACGTTCACAAGGTTACAATAAAATCGGGAAAATGGTTTTTGTGAACTTGGAATTAGAAGAAAAATATTGCCCTGTGGATGATTTATTGAAAGTGGTGATTCGTATGTTGTATCCACAGGATGTTCAAAGTACAAAAGAAAAAAGAAAAAAAAAAAAGGGTGCCTCAACAAAAGTGTCTTTTGTATCCTTTGTCAGAACATAAAGAGCTACTTTAAGCACACTTTTACAGTTACAAGTCTGAGTGCCTATTGGTTCTGATCTACTAAAGTAAAGATTCTGGATACTACACAATCACACTACAGCAACAACCCCAGGCAATACAGTGTAGCATTAACAACAAACTAGCCTAACCCGTTCTTTTTTGTTGTTGTTCATCTGTATGCTTTGATCATTTACTATCCTCTGCAACCAAGAAGAGAATGGGTTCAATGGGAGCCTGTGTCATCTTAATGTTCCTGCTTCATGATTTCTCCCTGCCTCATGATGATCACTTCTGGCTTGATGTTTAAGGATATAACCTGTATTTATCCGCATTTGTCATGTGTGCCTGTTGTTAAAGGTTCAACAGAAGTAAAAAATTTGGACTGCAATGAATTGAAACTCACCAACAAATTGTTACCGTTTCAGTTTTATTGTAATCATGCTAATGACTTCAAATCCTTTCAGTCAGCGAGTATGTTCAGGATAAAGAGAGAATCGTGGTAACAGGCACTTAAGAAGAGTGAATGCCAGTGGTTAAGTACCTACCAGGTTATTTGCTTAGCTTCTTAAGTAGCATTAGCAGATGATATCATTTCATTGTCGTCTGCTGACAGAAATCTACAATGACACTGGGAAATGTTAATGAACTGAATGTAAGTTTATGCCAGAGTTGCTGTCCATTGCTCTCGGCATGATCTCCTCACTTTGCTGACGGTGATTTTTTTTCCAAGCACAAGGGGAGCAGTGGATCTTCACATTGTTGAGGTTGGAGACAGTAAAAGTTTAGTGAGTATACAGGTACAGTATAGAATGCCATTGAGGCCTGCCAGTGCCTGCAACCTGCTGGAAACATGCACTTTCCCCTGTAATGTGTATAAACATGACCTTATGAAACACTGAATGAATCAGTGGACTGAAGCTCTACAGAGGTACAGCATGTCCTCTAACCAAGGCATTTCTGTCATATAAATCTTTATGAAGGATTATCAGCAGTGACAAAATGTGATGTTTAATTACTAAATAAATCAAGCTCTGGATGTAAGACCATGAAGAGAAAAATGATTTAAACTAATTGACAAATATATTGTAGCACAAAACATAACATGCCGGATTTTGGTAATGATCCTGGATATCGGAAGCAGCTCTGATGTGAGCATTTACACACTTGGCTTCATTTGCCCTTCACTTCCTCGATTATTTATGACTGATTCAGTGAGAGCAAGAAAGCCAGATCCTGTAGCCAGCAGACAGCCCTGATAACACACTAGTGCTCCTGTTATTACACCCTTTCCTAAGTACTAAACATTCTGTAAATGTTTATATTTTGAGATGTGCATGGATTGCTCATTTTCTGTTCCATACATTTGATAGCGATACTGAGAATTCTTCAGTGTTCAGGGCATTGGTTTGACGATTGAAAGGTTGTGAGGTAAAATCCCAGCAGTTCCAAACTGCTACTGATTGGGCACTTGAGTGAAACCGTTAACCCTCATGTAACCTGTTCGTTTCTATCCTGTCTCAATTTGCTTAGGATAAATATGTCAGCAAATGCAGGATAATAATAATTTTTTTTTTAATGCAATTATTTTGGAAATGTAATTTAAATCTTGCCTTATATACTACAGTGCTGTAAATTTCTCACATCTTATTGGTTTGAAGGATTTACTGTATATAAAACTAGGTATCTGAAATTCAAATCTCTATTTATATTAAGGCTTATTCTTAATCATCATTCTTTTAGCAAAGTGCATTAATGTTTTTGCAAGCCAATTTTCTGCCGGAATTCAGACATTTTTAATTGTTCTTTTTATTTTAGCATGTAAGTACATTCCAGCAATAGGTTGTTTGCATGTAGTGAGTCCTACAAAATTGATAAAAGAGCACAAAATGTCTGTTTGGCCCAAATATTTTTGTAATTTATAAAAGAACTGGCTTTCATCAATTTTTGTCTGTTTTAGTGAAATATCAGGAGGATGTGTTTTGATTATAAAGCACTGGATAACAGCCACTGCTATATCTGCTAAATGTTGTAAAAGTAATTTTTTTTTTTTAAAATCCATAAAAACCTGGCAGTATATTCTGGATATTATAGTGCCGTGATCCATGCAGATTATACGATCTGAAGTCAATCAAGTTTATGTTAGTTAAGTTTTTATGCATACATTCATACACACTCAGGAGCACGAGTAGGATACAAGTAGTTTCCCTCAATCTAAAGGATTTCCATGGATACCAAATTTCTTGTGTAAACTCTCATACAATTCCTTTGTCTCCAGTTTGATAGCAAACAATTAAAAATGACTTCACAATCTCGCAATTTAAACCTATTCATTTGACAAAAATAGACATACAGTACAGACCAAAAGTTTGGACACACCTTCTCATTCAAAGAGTTTTCTTTATTGTGTTCTTTATTGTGTTCTTTAGCCCAAACAAGTCTCTTCTGCTTGTTGCCTGTCCTTAGCAGTGGTTTCCTAGCAGATATTCTACCATGAAGGCCTGATTCACACAGTCTCCTCTTAACAGTTGTTCTAGAGATGTGTCTGCTGCTAGAACTCTGTGTGCCATTGACCTGCTCTCTGATCTGAGCTGCTGTTAACCTGCGATTTCTGAGGCTGGTGACTCGGATGAACTTATCCTCCGCAGCAGAGGTGACTCTTGGTCTTCCTTTCCTGGGGCGGTCCGCATGTGAGCCAGTTTCTTTGTAGCGCTTGATGGTTTGACTGCACTTGGGGACACTTTCAAAGTTTTCCCAATTTTTCGGGCTGACTGACCTCCATTTCTTAAACTAATGATGGTCACTCGTTTTTCTTTACTTAGCTGCTTTTTTCTTGCCATAATACAAATTCAAACTCTTTGAATGAGAAGGTGTGTCCAAACTTTTGGTCTGTACTGTACATATTTTGATTGCGGTCAATGTCTGTAAAAAGAGAACAAATATTTAACATTTACAGAGAGAATCCTCAGTAACATGACAAGCTGTATTTTTTAAATATGTATTAACTTTAATAACAGAGTGGAATAAAGGAGGGTGGTGAAGGCTGTCTGACAATTTTAGTTTCTATATAATATAAGTGATAACACACTATGAGGGGGCGTTCAAGTCAAACTGAGACTTGTGATGAAAATCTTGTGAATTAAGGCATAAAAACAAGTAAAAAAATTACAAAAGCCTTTAAGCACAGTACAGTGATAAGACTCCGCAATATAAATGGGGCAAATGGGGCAAGGAAAGCTGTACAGTATGCCCTGAATGATGATCCCAGCTGATCCCACTCCGGTCGTTCAGTGAATGTTCAGTGAGTGGAAGTCTTGATCCCTGAAAATAGATGGATAATTTGTCACCAACTTGCAGAAGAGACGCCTCTGTCTGTGGGACTGTCATTCACACAGTTATTCACAAACACATCTTGCACGTTATAGAAACTCAAGTGGAAGCTAAAGTATTGCCACATCCCCTATAACTGTCCTGCCGTTACTCCAAGCCATTTCCACATGTGTGGGCCATTAAAAATATTCCTGGGATTTCCATGGATGCCAAAGGCCAGTGTTATAGACATTAAGCAGGCAGTCCGGGTATCCATCTCTGTACCGTTTATCTTGTGTAGGGTCACTTACACCATATCCCTGGGAACTCAGCGCACAAGTCAGGCTACAATCTCGATGGAATGCCAACCCATTGCAGGGCGCACACACACACACACACACACACACACACACACACACACACACACACACACACACACACACAGATACACACATGTACACACCTCTTTTAATTCTATGTTTTTTGTGATAAAAATCATCTGATCGTGACAGGTCTCAATCCTAGGCAAATACAACCTGAGACAAACAACAACATTTTTTGTGCCAGTATTTATTTAACAAAAATTAAACCAAAAAAAAAAACGTGTGGCCAATGCTACACTAACTACCCCCTTACCGCTTCCAAAGGATTTAAGACAGTACGTTGCAGCCAATGCTGCTAGTCATGAACTCTTTAAAATGCAAGCTGCACAGATACGTCCAGCACAGATCAATGAGGTGTACCTCTATAAAAGATGAAGTTTTTAGTAGATTGGACCATTCAGGTGTTTGTTAACACAATGCCAAGAGGGAAAGACATATGCAATGATGAGTCTTAGAGAAGCAATTGTTGCTGCACATCAATCTGGAACAGATTATAAAATCATTTCCAAGCAATCTGGAGGAGAACATTCTAGAGTGAGACAGATTATTTACTATTGAAAGGCATTCAAGACTGATAGTCCCAGCACACTCACCACAAGGTCAGACTGTGCAATGCTCAGAGAAATACAAAAAAAAAATACGCAAGAGCTACAGATATACAGGCCTCACTGGACATGTTAAATGTTAAAGTCCATGACAGCACAATTAGAAGAAGACTGAACAATACAGTTTGCTTGGAAGGGATTCCAGGAAAAAGTCTCTTCTGTCTAAAACGAACACGGATGCACAAAACTGCATCTGAACAAATACTTTTGGAACAATATCCTACTGTCAGGTGAAATCAAAGTGGAGTTGTTTGGCCTTAATGCGCTTTGCCATTCTTGACAAAAAAAAAAAAAAAAAAAAAACATTTGCAGCCACAGTACCTGAATGAGATATATACCAGAGTATTCTTGAGGCAAGTGCGAGGTCACCACAAGCTTAAGCTTGGTCAAAATTGGGTCAAGCAACAGGACAATGATCCACAGCACACCAGTAAATCTACATCAGAATGGCTGCAAAAAAGAGAATTAAGATTTTGGAATGGCTTAGTCAAAGTCCAGACCAGAGGTGGTAGGGTAGCCAAAACATTTACTCAAGTTCTGTTTTTGGCAGATACAGAAGACATCGCAGTACGAAGCAGACGTGTATTTAGACGATTAATTCTTTACTGAAATATACTTAGATATTCACAGACTGTTAAAACAACAATATATGTACAATTAAAGTTAACATATAATCACACAAACATAAAAAAGCGTTCTATACTCACTGCAAGATTGTACACTTACCTCAAGATCCCGGTAGCAGAAGCATGGATTTATGGGAGTTCCGTGAAATTAGAGAAACTTTGGTTTGCGCATGCTCAATGAGCGTATGTAGGACGGATTCACAGGTAGGATGAATTTATAGAACACCGGCTGGAGGTGTGGTTATGGTTATTGCGGCTGATTGGTCAAACGGAGTCATGTGATTATTGTTGCTGCGTCTGATTGGTGAAACAGTCATGCGGTAGATCTACCAGCTGCATGTATAGAAAAAATGGTTAGAAAAGTAACGAGTCGAGTGTAGCCGAATGTAGCGGAGTAAGAGTAGCGTTTCTTCTTCATAAATCTCCTCAAGTAAAAGTAAAAAGTATGCTGCAGTAAACCTACTCATAGAAGTAAATTTTTCCAAAAAGTTACTCAAGTAAATGTAACGGAGTAAATGTAACTACCCACCTCTGGTCCAGACCCTATTAAAATGCTGTGGCAGGACCTTAAGACCTCAGGACCATAAGTGAATACCTAAAAACCTCAATGTACTGAAGCAATGTTGTAAAAAAGAATGGGCCAAAATTTCTCATATAAAAAAAAAGAAAAGCAAATAAAGTTAATAGAGGGAGCAGTAACTTTTACACATGACTGTAGATAGCATGTCACTGGTCTGTAGAAGGAAACTGGGGAACCTTGACGAACCCTACTAAGCACATCATGAGTACAAATTGCTACGGCATAAGTAGAGTGTAAAACTTTGTAGAGCATAGAGCCATGTACAGTAGGAAGATAATACGCTTCAGTGTGCTTTATATACAGTATTATACCACTCCATTATGACATTGGTTTATTTTTTGTACAGTATAACAGCATAGCTGGTCATGTTTTATTACTTTACTTAAAGAACATACATCTCTGAATCTATTTTGTCATCCTAATTTTGTTTTTGTTTTTTTTAATCAGCAAAATACCATAATCAGTCAATCAGCCTGAAGTCTAGAAATACAATAAAAAATCTAATATTTATTTTTTTCAAAAGAAAATACTAGATGAACCATATTCCATATATTTTTACTTGTTAAGATGATCCTTTTTGGCAGTGTTGGTTTGATTGACAGGCATACTTTGTTGACAGTGAAAATGCAATTGTGAACAGACATGCTAAAGTGGTTTATTTTGGCAGGGTTAAAGCATGAGCATAAGAGTGCAATAGCATCTGCAATGATTGATATGGCTTTTTTTTAATAGAGCAAAATCATACTTTAAATATTGAAAATGAAGCGACAAATGAAATTTGTGTTTGTGTTATTAAAATACATTTTCAATGTAAATACGTTTTGCAGTAGAATTTAAATCATGTCTTGAATGATACACACACAAACACACACACACACAGGGGAAATATAAATGTCTAATTAGCATTTGAACAAAGACAGGAATATGTCAAATTATTTTTAAGCACAAAATGTATCAACTAAACAAACATTTTAGCTTTTGCACATTAATGACAAAAAAGAAGGAAAAAAAACACCCTGAAGAAGCCCAGCTCCTTTAATGTCTGTTTAGTTCAAGGTGACAAAAACAGAAAAAGATGATATGTTTCAGGTTGACTGCATAAAGTGCCCAGCCCATGTGACTAATCACTATGCGTTCATTTGGACTTCATAAGTTTAAAAGAATTTTATAATCAGGGTTTTTAGTATGAGAATCATGGTTTGATTCGGGCCAAACTAAACATTAAATATTTTATTGGACTTTACCTACTTATTATTCCTTCTTAATGCAAATTTAATGTATAAGTCTGTTTCCTAACAAGGCCATAATAATTTGAGGCTGGAAAGTCAAAAGAGTCAAATTGACCATGCATTCTGTGTTTGGAGAGGCATCCTCTCTCTTCTGTCAGTCACAGGTGACACTAGAAGGCAGATAACACTTTCCTCAGAGTGTGTTACGCTGAATGATCATGAGCAGCATGAAAAAGATGCTGTTTGTGGCTTCACTCATAGGAAGCATGTGTTAGCCTTCACCCTGTTGGATTAGTGGCTGTTGAACATCTGAGGGAGAAAAGAATATAAAAACATATACAGTACTGTGCAAAAGTGCAAAACCATACCTCGGGTCTTCAAATTAAATTTGATTCAATTACGTAGATTCAGTTAAGTAAATGGAAGAAATGTTTTACTGTGACCAGCTGCAAAGTGTCTAAAGATAGAATTTAAATATATGTTGTTTATGGAACAACCTCAGCAGCAACCTTATTTCCCCTTTCATCTGTTCCAACCAATCAGCATACAGCATCACCAGTATACTAATCACCGGCCTGATCATCTGTCATCATCGGCACCTGTTTCTCACTGGTTCATGTCTTAGGTTAGATGGTTCTAATACTTGATTGATTCATCACTCACTGTGTGGCTTAAAACAAAAAACATTCTTCTAAATTTGGTCTTGTACAGGGACTGGACTGAAAACGAGAGACTATTATTCAGGACTACATTTAAAAAAAAATACCAGAGGTCTGGCTATTTGGAAGCAAATAGGAAGAAGTGAGGTGTGGCTTAAGTACTATAATTTTTTTTAAATTATTGTATTGTACTGTATTTAGAGTATGTTTAACATGCTAGCTAATGTTAAGGACATCGTCTTAAGATGACCTATCCATATTAAGTTCCTGTATACAGCATTTATAAATTTAGTAGCTTATTAGCTTAGACCACTCTTACTATTTAATATATAAGATACAGCTAATTATATGTAGCTATTTATAGCTATTTCTGCAATGAATCGCTCAAGATGTTTTGAGTGGCACGCATGCTTCGAGTGATCAGGAAGACCTTCAACAAGCTCAACGTCCGAAAATGTCAAAACCATTCAACAACTAGTGCATGATGATCGTCAGAGAACAATGTACAACATTGCTGCCATTGTTGGTGTGTCATAACGAACAGTCCAGGCACATGCACCATGGAATATTGTGTCGAAGTCTGACAAGAACTCTGCCAATGTGCCATGGATGACCCTCTTTCATGTTGAGAATCATTACCAGTAATGAATCTTGAGTGTATGGGTACGACCCTAAGGCAAAGCAACAGTCTTCAAAGTGGAAGAACCCATCATCTACATGACCGAAAAGGGTGAGACAGGGCCGCAGTGCAAGTGCATGCTCAACTTTTTTTCCCCTGACATTTGCAGTACTGTGCATGGAGAATTTATCCCTAAGGGACAGACTATCCATAGCGAATTCTACTGCAAGAGCTATATGGTGAAAGCGAACAGATCTGTGCCGCACGAATCTCGAAACTTTTTGATACCCTCTCATACGGTGGGATTTCTCATGAGTATTTAGCCTCATACTGTATTTAGCCTTTTTGGAAGGTCAGATAAAATTAAGAGAGAATGAGGAGTTAGGGAATAAATAGCTGACATGGCATCTCATTTTAATAGATGTACAGATTGTTTGTGTATTTGCTGTGGTACAAGAGGAATAAAAAGACTTCAGGGTAGTAATGACCCTCTAATTTGCACATCACATGATCCCACTATTGATTTTTCTCAAACAGACTGCCCTGAAGTTTTTTAGTTAACTCACTAAAAAGTCTACACAAGTCGACCACAAGAATACTGCAGAATGTTCTAGTCATCTTACTCTCTGACTCACTGACTGACGCCCTAAATTTTTAAAAACACATATTGCAAAAAAGGACTGGTGTGTTCACTGTGATACGTAAGTTACTGCAACAGTGTTGTTGCTTCTGAGTGATTTGTCAGTGCAGTGAATAATGACTAGCTGTCTACATAATGTAGTACATGCTGTAAGAAAATCTCCTGTACCATTTACACACAGAAATCGATCAAATCGTTTCAGTTTTTGACAGATGATGTTTGGAAGCTCTTTACAGTCTTTTTGTTTTCCCCCTCTACCTTAATCCAATTCATTTTCTTTGACAATTAACCACCAAATGGACTGACATGGTTAGGTTTTGTTTAACCATCCTACATGTAAGTTTACGTTGGTGGGAGGGTTCAGGTAATCTGTTTTCTCCATATCTCTATATTTGTTACATATTGGAACTGGAATATAATTAAATAGAAATTAAGTTTTGCATTGCCATTGTTCTTCCAGAGCTGAGCATAAAATGTGTAATGATGTGGAACTGGGTTTTACAGCAGTACTTTTGCATATAATAACTTCTTCCCATTTTGAAATACGAGGGGTGTTCAAGTCAAGCTGTCTGACTGTTTTAGCTGCTATATGTGATAAAATACTACGAGGGGCGTTCAAGTCAAACTGGGAATTGTGCAGAAATTTCTTCTGAAAGAAGACATAAAAATCGGTCGACATTTACAAAAGACTACAAGCACAATATGTTGATGAGATGCTAATCAGCAGTAAAACATTGCAGTGATGCAAACATTCTAAGGAAGGCCGTACGTCCGTGAATGCAGTCTTTCTTGTGAACATTCAGTTAGTGGAACGTCTGATCCATAAGAAATCTATTAATAACTTGCAGAAGAGATGCATCTGTCTTATGTGAACTGTACACACAATTATTCATGAACACCATTTGCACATTGCAGGTATTCAGAACAATCAAAACTCCTTGTTTGACTTGATCCTGCCTCTTGAAAAACCTGGCAAGTTGTGACAAGGAGATACAAAATATAGAATCCTTAACAGCTCTCTAATTTTATCCTCCTACTTTTTAAATAGAGAAGAAGAACCATGGAAGAGTTACCCAATAAACCCTTAAGGTATATGTTTAAGCTCAACTTTATCATTCTAAAAACATATATCACTTGAAGCAAAAACAAAATCGAAATGTGCTTCGGCTTCAGCTTGCACACGTAGAAAACTCTACATGTAAACAGAACTCATCAAACCCATTAAAAGGCCCTTTCATGTATCCTTTGACTCTTAGCCCATGGATGAAAATAGAGCGTGGCAGATGGCAGAGCCACAGCACTGTTTCAGCATGAGAGCCCAGGCAGCACCCACGCAATACCCACTGTGCCATGAGAGAGAGAGAGGGAGAGAGATAGAGCGAGAGGAAACCTTGATTTGCATTCTGCCAAGCAGAAACATGAAAATCGCCCTGAAAAATCCACTTCCAAAACCTACTTACTTTAAATCTCAGGTTTCTAAACAGCAGAACTGTCTGCATAGGGGACTTGTAGGTTATAAGTAATAGATATCGTGCAGTGGGAATGTAGAGCTGGTTTGTAGTTTTTGCACCAAGACCTTTCGGATGATTGAGATTATAGCAGAGTTCCTGCACTAGTGGAAATCCAGAAATTAACAGCGCTGCATAAATATAATATTATGATTATATAATATAAATGATTAAAGGGGCAGTGCACTTTGAGGTTTTGTGTGTGGTGGTGGTGGTGAAAGAAATTGAGACATGTAATATTTTTTAATCAGAGTTGCTGGCTGGTTAATTAGTACAGGTTAATTAATATTTGGATTATGGTTCCTGCCTTAGACTTTTGGTAACCTCACTATTTATAGCGCATTGGTACCGACCATTTTATCTGATCGGATAAAATAAAATAATACCAAAATGGATTTCAGGTTTCGTTCAATTTCTTCTCTGCACCCCTATGTCAGGAACCAACAGATAAAATGTAGGAAATAAGCCTTTGTCACAGAGATTTTTTGGTGTGTGTACTAGAGTCAGTGAAATTGTATACAAGCTTCTTCTTTTTTTTTCCTTCTTCAAGTATTGCAATTTGTTTTTCTCTTACAAGAACTGGTTAAAAGAGACTGAGTCAGTATTGCCAGCTGTTCCTTAGTACTACAGCAGATGCTGTCATGGGTAAACAAAAGCCCTGTAGCCTGTTCATCATGCATGCATGCACTAAACTCTACATTTAAATTCTACATCTGAGCATCAAAACTGACACTGATTTCAGGCTCCAAAAAACAGAACCTTTAGCATATCTGGGATGTATAGGATTTACAGACAGATCTCAGTGAATATTTTTACTGTCATCCTATAAGTATCAACTAGCTAGATCCCAGAGCTTTATCAAAGCGTGAAGTTAGTCCACCACAGGCACTTCAGGAGTCATAAGTCAGAGGGAAAAATCAGTGCTGCGCTCCAATGGCTTGTGCAATGATTCCAGGCCTGCACTTAATAGTATTCATGCCTGAAATAACTTACCTCTGAGTGTGTGATGTGTTTTCTCAGCTCCATTCCCCTCCTGCCATGGCAGCCTTTTCTGTGTCAGTTCTCCATCTGGTGTCAAAGCTTGCCTCCAATTTCAAAGCATCACAGAAATAACACCTATCTGGAGCACCGATCACAAGTCTTCCACTTAAAAAGTATGCCAGGTGAAGAGTGAGATTCAATGTTTGGAAAAATATGAAGCCTGAAGTAAACCATGTGGTAAAACAATAGTTTACTAAAAATTCCTTCTACCACAAACAACCAGATGAAATAAACTTCGAATCACATTACATAACTGGCTGCGGAGTTCAAGTTATATAAACAGTAGGGGGTGCTCACACTATACTGTGCTTTTGGCATACTAGAGGCTGCCAGTTCACTGTGGCCGGAGGTATCACAGGAGTCGAATTTCCAAGTATCAAGGTCATGATGTGATTGGGCAAGACCAGCCAAACCATGCTGATACAGCATCAGATTAAAATAGAAAATGTGTTTAAATGTGAAGGAGGAAAAAAAAAAAGTGTTTTAATATGTGCTGATAGATTCTGCCCTGCTATCCTGAGGACACAGGCTTACTTCGCCCTTCCCAAATGGATATAGCACTGTATGTGTCTCTCTGTCTCTGAAGGATGTCGTACAGCAAGTTGAACAATACACTGGCCTTGTTTCCTTTCTTTTTGATCTTATTACTTTTCCTGAAGCCGTCTGAAGGAAATACTTCCTTGTTTCTCTGATCATGAATAACCGTACACAGTATATATACAGTGACTTGCGTACTGTATGATGCTGTTCCCAAAACAGCACCCCCTCCCCCATCTCCCTCTTTATCAGTCCATCCCTCTTGTCAGCTTGTTTCCAGCTGCTTCAGCACAATGGACCTGACTCAGGCCTGTCAGTCTTCTTGGGGCAGTAACCATCTCTTCCCAGACAGCTGAATTTGCATAACCATAAATCACTTACCCTGCCCATAGTAACACTGTGTACAACCAGGCACCAGGACACTGTCAGTTCAGATGAATGCCTGCTGGCATGCTGTTCTCCTACTACAGCAGACTTTTCTAAAGGTGCAGGCAGAAAGTTATACGCCTTACTCTAGGCCTAATAGAGATTGATATAACAAATAATGATAATAATAATAATAATACTTGCACGATACATAAGCACCCTATTTGGCTTTCTAACAAAGTGTAGGCAATTCAATAATATTGTAATTCAAAATCTGTAAAACAATACATTTTGCAATGTCATTTATTGTGATATCAATACTATGCAAAGAACGGCATACAATAATGTAACACGTAGTGCTGTAACAGGTGCAGTGTGGATCTGCTAACTGAATGTTGCAAACCCGCTTTGTTTTTATAATAAGCTCCACTCTTCTGAAAAGGCATTCCTCTATATTCTGGAGCATGGCTGTGGGGATTGTTGTGCAATGGAAGATTCTTTCTGTGAAGGTTAACAGAAAACTTTACAGTATCATCATGTATTGCATTTGTTATTGTTAAATATCAACAATTCATTAATATTATACAGTATTGTGATTATTTGGAGAGCATGGCATACTGTACAATACGTTCTGACTAAGCTGTTATTATAGAGGCAAGAATGCAGACTTTGGTTACAAAAAAACAATGGCTGTGTTGTAAGAGGAATAAAATGCACTATATAATGCTATAATAACGAAGATATCACACCACCTTGGTTTGGATTATTTTCATATATAACACCATGTTGTTGTCTATCCTTTGCGTATATTATGTACATTGACCAAGGGCCCATAAAATGATTTCCAAAGTCTTAGAAATTAATTAAGAGTATACAAAAGAAACATCAAAGAGGAAAATCTGACAGATTTATTCTTGGTTTAAAAATTCCAGGTTTTAGGAAGGACATCACCAGTAAAAAAAAAAAATCTTTCATGCAAATGCAAGGGAGAAAAAGAGACTAAATTGTGGTAAAATGAATAAAAGCTAAATGCAAAAGATATCTTTAGGGTTCGGAACATCACAGGGTCTTAATCTCCCAGAGGAAAGAATGGATAAGAGGAAGCAGTAGAAGACTGGGGTGGTTTGTCTGGGGGATGAATGTGTAGGGAGGAGACAGAGTGATAACTCCTAAAGAAGTAGCGCCATAATCAATAAGTACAGCATGGACTCAGCGAGTGATATACATTTGTGCCAAAAAATATTGATTGCAAACTTCATATTTACAGCCACACTGTGGGGCAAAGAGTAGTGCAATATATTGCTCATGACTCACAGAGATCAACTTCTCACTGTCCCATTAGGGTTCGACGGATCCCTCCCAGGCTGTTACATTCTGACAGGTGACTGAGGCAGCAGATTCAATTTGGCTCACTGTAAACTATTAAAGAGTGAAAAAAGTCTTGGTGAGACACTTGCTTATCATAGCAGCCAAGAAAATTTGCTATAGAGGATCTAGGTCAAATCATATAACATGGAATTAAGATCAAGCATGGGTTGAATAAATGTGGGTGTATTACATTTATTTCTATTTTAAAAGTACTATTAGTTAAGGATTAGTTCCACATTCATAAATGATATATTGTGGCTTAGATTTTTAGAATGAATAGCATGGCTTATGAAAGCACATTTAAGTTTTCTACTTTAAAAACATCTCATGGGCAAATCCTTCACGCGGGATAATCAGAAATAATGCCAAGTCAATATTTTAATCAGAGGTTCAGGTTTAAATGGCTGATTTCTTAAGACAGGCTTAAAATGAAGTCATGCAACATGACTCGAATTAAAATGAAACTCAGATCAACAATTCATTGATTAGATCATCCCCGGAGTCTTACCAGGAGACCCTGACCAGAATGAAGCGCTTACTGAAGATGAATGGATGGACGGATGATTAGTCAGGTTTAACACGTCGCGGTACGATTTAAGAATGACCCAGAAATCATTTAAAAAAAAGACTAATCTTATTTTATGTGTGTGCAAATAATTCTGTGTCTTTAGATGAAGTACTGGAAAGGAATGAGATAAAAAGAGCAATGGCCTAAAAGCTTCAAGGCCACTCAGAGGCTCCTCCAGAGCAGTGAGAGTTAAAGGAGAGCTCATTCGTATGTTTCTGTGGTAAAGCTTAATTTGTTTGCCTTTTCCATCGGTTACATCTCTGCCGGCACTCTTCACCACGGAGAGAAGAGAGGAGAGAACAGCTCCTAGCCCCCTCTCTCTCTCTCTCTCCCTCTCTCTCTCCTTCCTTCTCACTATCTCTCTTTCCATCATACACACTTCCCTCTCTCTTATGCCTTCTCAGACTTTCTCTCCCTCCTTCTCCCTCATCTATCTCACCCTCCCTTCATCTCACACACTCCCTCTCTCTCTCACTCCCTCTCAGACTCTCTCTCTCTTCCTCTCCTTCCTTTATTCTTTACACATTCACTCACTCGCTCTCAGTCCCTCTCTTGCTCGCTCTCACTCTCCCGCACACATACCCTCTCTCTCTCCACCTCAAGCTCACTCACTCTCAGACTCTCTTTCTCTCACTCCTTCTCACTATCTCTCTCTCTCTTTCCATCTTACTCAATCCCTCTCTCTCACACTCTCTCAGATTTTCTCTCCCTCACTATCTTCTTACTCATCTTTCTCTCCTGTGATCTCTCTCACTCGGACTTTATTGCTCGCACTCCTTTCACTCTCTTTCCTTCACTGTCTCTCCCTCCATCTCTCTCACCCAACCTTTCACACACTCCCCTCTCTCTCTCTCTCAGACTCGCTGTCTCTCTCCCTCCCTTTCACACACACACTTTCTCTCCCTCCCTCCCTCTCTCCCTTCCTCTCTCTCTCTCTCTCTCTCTCTGCCCCCACCGTCTTGTTTTCAGAGCAGCAGGCAACACTTCGCCTCCGTACAGGCTACGATAACGGCGGGTTGCCCGGATGTGGATGCGAGCAGGTCTCGCCTCCGTCGGTATACACACACTCTCTCACACACTCACTTACGCACTCACACACACACAGGCAGCGAGCACACCTGGACGCGTCATGTGACCCGCTACCTGGGCGTGGAGAGAGAGAAAGACTGACTGTTATTCTGCCTCGATGCTTTTTTGTTCTTGTGCTGAATGGGAGGATCAGGCTGTGAGTGCGCTCTGTGCCCAGTGCTGCTTCTCTCCCTGCTAAAGTAACATGTGAACTTTTTATTATAATTTTTGGTTTTGGCGACATTTTTGGGGGAATTTATTTCTCGCTTTGTTTATTTTGCTTCTTTGTATTTTTTGAACCAAGCCGCTATTTGGAGGTGTTTGTGCCGCTTCAGCCAAGGTGAGTAGAGTGGGGCGTGTATGTGTGTGTGTGTGTGTGTGTGTGTATGTGACTGAAATGATAGTATTGCGCGCTTTTTTAAAACAGAAAGTAGCAAAGGCGCGCGGCTCATACACGCCTTTTTTTCAAGCTTTGTTTTGCGAGTTCGTCTCGTGCATCAGTCTCGCGCATCATTAGGACAGGGTCGCCACCGCTGCGCGTGAAGTGTCACATGCGCGCGCGTGTATTACTGCCACGTTGGGCGGCTTCCTATTTGTTTATTGTGCCATATTAATGCCCACTTTGTGCTCCTGGGACAGTTAGACGTAAACATAGTCTTATATATCCATGTTTATGGACCCTGTGAAGTGTTCACGCCGTGATTGAAATGGAAACAATGCGAGTGTGACACGCAGGTTTTGTTTGTGTAAAGGCTTTCCATTTTATTACCAAAGTCAACACTTCTGCTATTCTACAGCACTGTCCTGAGTCTCAAGTGATGTCCTACAGTGTGTCAAACTTTACTTCCACTCACATGAATATACAAGATTCAGAACTAATCCTTTACCATGTACTTGTAGCATGAATGAAAATAAAAAGAAAGAAAGTTTCGTCTTCCAGATATTTCTAAAAGTCCAGTTGCTTGGATGATGCTGAACATCCGCCAATGAACTCCCAAAGCTTCCAGCCTTATGCTGCTTCCTCTCATATTGTATATTGTACTTATGAGGTACCAAAAAGAAGGCGGCGATGAATGTGGCATACTCATTATCATCATTGCCTTGTACCTGCAGGACTGGAGGTTTGAATCCCGTCTCCATTCTGTGTCTGAAGCTTGCGTGTTTGATGGGTTTCCAGACAATTCAAAGACATGCGTTGTAGGCTGATCAGTGTTTCTGAGTTGCCAGTAATGTATGATTGGGTGTGTGAGTGTGTGCACCTGTAGGTTGCCAGAGGTCGGGGTAACTTCCCTAAAAAAAATTACCTTTAATTCAAAATGATAGGTCATTGTCGCTAACTGTCTCTTAGAGATGTCAGCAAGCATGAATGGAATGATGGATGGATGGGTGAGTAAAAAAAGAGGGAAAAAAATCTTTTGAGACAGCGAATGCATTTAGTTTTTTGTTGTGCGTACTGGTTTAGGAACAACAAACGCTTTCATCATTCATCAGACTGTCTCTTTATATGCTTAGACTATCTGGAAATCCTAATCTATAAGTGTTGAGTACTAGTCCTAAAGTTACCACTGTCCATCAGCTGCTTCCCGGTTCTGGATTCATCCAGCATGCTTGTGTATTTGTGTGTGTGCGCGCGCAGACGATGATAGAAAGCTTCTTTTTAATGCGCTCGTTAGTTCTGGTGCTGAGACAAAAGAGCCAGACAGTAGGTCCCATTCAGGGATGTCTGAGGGTTCTGTGTCTCTTTGCCCCTGGCACCATGTACCATGTGCCTTAAAACTGAGATCCTGCATCTCTGCCCAAAGCTGCAAAGGCTTTACTATATTAGAGAAATTGCCTGTTGGGGGGGGATTAACCTCATTAAATGATATTATAAATAAAATACTGTCATGAGGAAGAGGTTTTAAGAGGCTGCTCTCTTGTTCTTTGTTTCTGCGCGGGTGTGTGTGTGTGTGTGTGTGACAAGGACTGGGAGTGGCACCAATTGCTCTTACTCACTGGACAGTGAGGGGCATCCAGCCCAAGCACAGGCCATCTGTGCATGTAACTTTCTGTTACCGATTTTTTTCACTATGTACACACCATGACACACATGTTAAAAAAAAAAAATCATCTTTTTTGTCAAGGTTGTTCATTTTTCAATCTTATCTTCTGCTCATGGAATAGATAGAAATGCTGTCTGTTCTCTTATCAGAGGCACAAAGTGCCAATGAATGATTTCTCAATAACTCGCAGCTTAGAATGACCTCATTCACCTTCAGTCTCTAACCGTTTTCCCCCCCAATCCTATCTCCATATTGTCATTAATGTCATCAATGTCATAATATGGTCATTACTCACAATCACACTCAAGCACTTTTTTAGTTGTTGAGTTGTCCGCCCTTTTTTTAAAACAACCCAACGTCCTATACAAAAGTAAGAACAAGGTAAGAACAAGGCAACTTTGTGTTATTTGTTCCTATAAAACACTGGACTTCTTGTTTGTAAGCCTCTTATTTTCCATTTCTCTTCCAGAATGGCTCAGTACAGAGCAGGCTATACTTTACCTTCCTTTTTACTGCCGTTCGGTAAATTGCTGTCATTTTAGGATCCGTTGATCTTCTGCACGCTCAGAGTTGTTTAATTCAAAGTGAGTCAGTTTTACATTGAAGTAAAGGATGCAACTAAAATTGCACACTCAACAACTGATGCTTTATCTTGACATACTACATCACTCTTAACAGCTTCAGTGAGTAATACATCATAACACAAGCTCGGCAAAAAAGAAGAACCATGGTAAAGATAAGATGGGCAACGTCCTATTTTTTATATTAGTGTAAGCACATCTACTAAATTGTACCAATCTGTCAAATTCTCACTTGGTCTTTTTTCATTATTAAGAAAATGATCAGAATTAATTAGTAATAAATGTCAGTTTATAGTCTATCTAAACTAAGCTTGAAGCTTGACGGCATGAAGGCGAGTACAAAGTTTTTTTTTTTTTCACTTTTGTTTCTGTTTCATACTGCAACGACTGAACCTGCCCAACTTGTTTTTTTGTTGTTGTTTTTTTTTCTGTTTACAGATTGTATCACTTTAAATAAGCTGATCTTAGTGGGTGATGATTAACACTTCCTATCTAATAAAAGCAGGCTACTTGGTTGGACCCCCTGTTGCCTTCGGGACTGTCTTTGTGGCATAGATTCAGCAAAGTGCTGGAAACATTCCTTAGAGGTTTCGTTCCACACTGACATGATATTATGATGCAGTTGCTGCAGATTTGTCGGCTGCACATCCAGGATGCAAATCTCCCGTTCCAACACATCTAAAACGTGCTCTACTGGATTGAGATCTGGTGACTGTTGAGGACATTTGAGTACAGTGAGAACTCGTTGTCATGTTCAAGAAACCAGCATTAAAGGATTTTAGCTTTGTGCCATGCCGCGTTATCCTGGGGTCATAAAAGGATGGACACAGTAATCAACAATACTCAAATAGGCTGTGACATTTAAACAATGCGTAATTGGTACTAAGGGGCCCAAAGAGTGCTGAGAAAATATTACCAAATTTGTTTGTCAAATTTTGAGCCTACCATGTTAATTTTGCAGCAGAAGTTGAGACCCAACAGATCAGACAGTGTGTTTTCCAGTCTTCTATCGAATTTTGGTGAATCCATGTAAACTGCAGCCTTCCATGGTCTTTCCTGAGTTTTATTTCTTCTACATTGCAAAACAGTGCTGAAGGCATTAGTCTTGCTTTCCTGGGATGGCCTTCATCATAACCAGTTTCATCATGATTGTGTAAATACAACTACAATAACTGTTCTTGTAAGAACTATTCCAGAACAGCTGACCTTTGTGTCTCAAAATAACAATTGATGACAACATTTGTTGTTGTTGTTGTTTTCACTTTAATAACCAATGGCGTATGTATTATTTTATAATTTTGAAAAAATCCATTGTTCTAGAATGTAGAAAAGAAATCCAAACTTGTGTCCAAACTTTTGACTGGTACTGGACACAAAGGAGTTCCAAGAGATCTTGAGTGCTTGTTGGCTGCATTTCTCCTGTCCAACACGTCTCAAACCATCTCAACTGGATTTAGAGTGGGTAATTGCGGAGGTCTGGTCATCTAATGCAGCACTCCATCACTTTCTTTTTTGGACAAATAGCTCTTACATAACCTAGAGGTGTATTTGGGGTCATTGTCCTGTTGGAAAACAAAGTAACGTCCCACTAAGTGCAACCCAGAAGGGATGACATGTCACTGCAAAATGCTGTGGTAATGTTGTCTTTGCTGCAATTTGACCATGAAGGCCTGTCTCACGCAGTCTCCTCTGAACAGTGGATGTTGAAATACTGCTTGAACTCCGAGAAGCATTTACGGTATGTGGGCTCTTCTCTGAGGTGCTGTAAATCTGTGGTTTTTGAGGCTGGTCATTCTAATGAACTTATTCTCTGCAACATGGGTAGCTCTTGGTCTTCTTTCCTGGAACAGTCCTCATTAGAGCTAGTGTCATCATAGCATTTGATGGTTTTGGTGACTGCACTTGAGGATACATTCAAAGTTATTGAGATTTTTGGATTGACTTACTCTTATTTCTTAAACTAATGATGGACTCTTTACTTAACTGAATGCTTCTTTCTACAATATGGATTTTTACAGTAGTTGTAGTAGAACTAATAGGGGTATTGACACTTAACCCACCCTTCCTCTCCACAAGACAGCTGATGGTCTAAAGCATGTTAAGCAGGCAAGAAATGTCACAAATTAACTGTTAACAAGGAACACCTGTGAAATGAAAACCATTCCAATTGACTACCTCATGAATCTGATGAGAGATTGCCAAGCTGTCATCAAAGCTGAATGTAAATACCTTGGACATCCTAAAATATAAAAGAAAGGTTGTTTAGCACTTTTTGTTCACTGCATGATTGTAGAAGTGTTCTTTCGTACATTGGATGTCTCCAATATTAATGAACAATGTTAAAAATAACAAAAATAAAGAAAAACTACTGAAGGAGAATGTGTGTCCAAAATTTTGACTGGTACTGAATATATAGTACATATATGTATGTATATAAGTACACACACTGATCGCCATGTGAACTGAACAACATTCAGTTGAACAACTGGTGATAGGATCATGGGAACCCAAAGCTCACCTGTGTCCATGCTTACCAAAGACCAGCCTGATTGGTCTGATCTGACAGAAAAGCCAATATAATGCAAATTGCAAAAAAAAAAAGAGGCAATGCTGGCCATGGAAGAAAGGCACCAGAAAACCCAGTGAACCACAGTGCACAGGGCCCACCAGACAAAGAGCCAACCCAGCTTCCAAATTCTCCAGATCCCAAGCCGATCAAGCACCCATGGAATTTGCCATATGAACAAGTCTGTTCTATGGAAGCCCCACCCCTGGTGTCGGACACAAAAGCGCAGAGGGGTCTTGTGAAGTCATGTTTTATTTTATTTTATTAGTTTTGTTCAATTTATGGTATAAGAAGTAACTATGCATCAATGTTTGCTGAAAATGTTATGCATTTTTCCATTTCCAAGAGAGACTGTGTTAACATCTTTTCAATTAAAAAAATCACCAAAATCTGTTATTTATATATGTATACACAGGGGTTGGACAATGAAATTGAACCGCCTGGTTTTAGACCACAATAATCCATTAGTATGGTGTAAAGCCTTCTTTTGCAGCCAATACACCATCAATTCATCTTGGGAATGACAGATACAAGTCCTGCACAGGGGCCAGATGGACATTCTTCTTACAGAATAGTGTCCAGGTAACTACGTGATGCTTGTGGAGGAAATGTTTCCTGACTAGCTCCTCCAAAACACCCCAAAGTGGCTCAATAATATTTAGATCTGGTGACTGTGCAGGCCATGGGAGATGTTCAACTCCACTTTCATGTTCATCAAACCACTCTGTCACCAGTCTTGCTGTGTGTATTCGTGCATTATCATCCTGATACACGGAACCGCCTTCAGGATACAATGTTTGAACCATTGGGCGCACAAGGTCCTCCAGAATGGTTCGGTAGTCATTAGCTATGATATTGCAGCCCAAACCATCACTGATCCACCCCCATGCTTCACTCTGGGCATGCAACAGTCTGGGTGGTACACTTCTTTGGGGCTTCTCCACACCGTAACTCTCCCGAATGTGGGAAAGACAGTGAAGGTGGACTCATCAGAGTACAATACATGTTTCACATTGTCCACAGCCCAAGATTTTCCCTGCTGGCACCATTGAAACCGACGTTTGGCATTGGCACGAGTGACCAAAGGTTTGATTATAGCAGCCCGGCCGTGTACATTGACCCTTTGGAGCTCCCCATGAACAGTTTTGGTGGAAACAGGAGAGTTGAGGTGCACATTTAATTCTGCAGTGAGTTGGGCAGCTGTGGTTTTATGTTTTTTGGATACAATTGTGGTTAGCATCCGGACATCCCTTTCAGACAGCTTCCTCTTGCGTCCACAGTTACTCTTGTTGGATGTGGTTCGTCCTTCTTGGTGGTACGCTGACATTACCCTAGATACCGTGGATCTTGATACATCACAAAGACTTGCTGTCTTGGTCACAGATGCGCCAGCGAAACTCGCACCAACAATTTGTCTTCTTTTGAACTCTGATATGTCACCCGTAATGTTGTGTGCATTGCAATATTTTAAGCAAAACTGTGCTATTACTCTGCTAATTAAATCTTCACACTTTGCTCTTACTGGTGGAAAGTGCAATCAGTGAAGATTGGCCACCAGGCTGGTCAGATTTAGCCATGAAACCCTCAACACTAAATTAGCCAGTGTTTCAGTTTCATTGTTCAATCTGTATATACTTATATATACTGTACATACAGTATATATATATTTTATATATATACTTTTTTTTTCTTTTACCATACATACATACATACAACCGTGTGTGTGTGTGTGTGTGTGTGTGTGTGTGTGTGTGTGTGTGTGTGTGGTACATCTTCTCAACATAGTTGTTCAGTCTCTCAGGGAGTTGAGATGAGAGACTTAGCTTACAGTCATACTTAATTTGTAGTTTTGGTCCACAGCTACTGAAGTTTTACAAGGCATAGTTTTGTTTTAGGCTTTTAGGCTTATATATGTTAGGTCCTGTCATTAAATCTATAACAGAAACGCTAAAGAATAAAACTCCTTCACAAGTGTTTAAAGCTCTTTTCTAATGCCTAGAAGATTTTGAACTGTGTCCTGCTAAAGAGCTGCTAATGGGCCTATGAGAAAGTCTCTTAACCCTTCAATGCTCATCAGTATGCTCAGATTGTAATCTGATAAGTCATTTGGATAGAATTGATATTTTTTGGATTAAAGCACCTGCCAAATGAATAAAAGTCCATTTTTTGGAGAGACAAAGTAAGTGTCAGAACCGGGTTCTAACAGGAATTAGTTATTGAACGCTTGTATTTTAAAGCTGCTTAATCCGGCTTTTAAATCCATGCCCCCTGGGATCTGAAAAACCCTGGTCTAATTGCACTTTTTGTTCCCCTACCAAACAACACGGCATGGCTTGGTTAATTAACCGTGATTCTGCATTTTGTTATTGTTTTCACTGCCAAGTGACCCGGAACGTAACCAAGAACCCATGCTGATTTGGTTGCTCTTATTGTTTGAGTAAGAAGCATAATGAACAGGGACAGAGATTGGTCAAACATGTAGGCGAGTCAGACTTTTCTATCGAAAAGTATAGCAGAACAATCTTTAGCAATTTTGATTTATTGTTTTTATTTCTACATTGCTGATATCTCTTATACAAAATCCACATACAGTATAATGCATCTATATGGGAACTGAATACTGTTTGTTCAGTGTAAGGGTGTAACATATTGGAGTTGTACATCCTACCCAGTGATCTATGCATACATTAAAATTAACAGTTTGACAGCAAAATTAGATTTTTGCTTTTTTGATAAAAAGCAAGCTTTTTTTTATCAAATGGAGAAAGAAGTATTGCAAAATAATAGAAAAGAATATTTTGTGTATGAGTCACGAGGGAACGAAAAAGCACAAAAAAGGCAAAATATTATACCACAATGTTTTGGTGTTTTATAAGTGTGAATTTTGTTTGATTTTGCAAAATGCTATAATTCCGTCTGAAATAGATTTGACACAATGGATAAATCAGCCTGCAGTCGTGTGGTTATTTAAGTATGCAATTTAGTATCAGTAATCTGTTGGTTGAGCTTTAATAAAAAATATAGCAAACTCATTCTTTGACTGTGATTTTGTATTGAGTGAAACATAAAGTAGTAGGAGCAAACTAGATCGAAGAAAAGTTTTGCTACCTTTTTAATTTAGAGTGCATGAAAAACATTTTAAACAATACAAAAACCTCAGTTTACAGCATGGTCAGCCTCCTCTACCATTACAGTTTCATTGTGTAGTTGTGGCCACAGCACCTTGTCATACTTCACTTACGTTTGTGCATTGTCTGGTCCAATAAAGTTAGTATATACATAGCTCAGAAGAGTAGCAAACAAAAGCAGAGACAGAGAATCAAACAGCTTCCCACACACAGCGACTGCATCTGACGCAAACTTTGCACATCGTAAGAGTGCTGTCAAGTTGTATCTCTGCTTAATTTGAAATAGAAAATAGCTGTTGATAGGAGCAAGAGGGAAAAAAAGAAACATTCATCTATTTGGAAGCGAAAAAGAAGGTTGCACTAGACACTAACTCTACCACCGTGATTATAACTTTGTTCAATATATAACATGCTGTTCAAACAACATCCAAATTGCATAATGTTTTATTTAACAGAACATATTGCAGATGTTAAACTTGTACTCCATTAGTGCTGGCAATGGCAGCAACAGAATGTAAATGTCCTTTTTCTTGGCTTCAACATTCTCCAAAAATCCATTTATCTCACTCATGATAACTGCTGCTTTGCACAGCTCATAGTTTTAGTTTACTGATCTTGTGACAGGAAGAAGCAATGCGATTGGCCTGTTAGAGTGTACCCGCTTTTTTGATCGAAAGTCTGGCACCAACCGTGTTTTGTCTAAAACGTGGAAATTCAAAGCTTCCAGGAGAATAATACAAAATGTTTAATTTGAAAACCACAGTTTAACCTTCTTTTATAAGCTTTGAGTAAAAGTCTATTGAAATTACATTTATTGCATTTTGCTGTCAAACTATCCATACACAGATGGAGAATTTCAGTTTTCTCAACTACGTGATTGATCATTTTTGTATATCGTTGTCTTATTTGCCTTTATAGCATATTTTATTGTCTTAGTATTTGTGATTGCATTCAAGGAGATGTCTGTTTAATAGTATGACTCTTGGCTGTGTATGGGTCAAGTTCTGCCTATAAAACAGGCTTGCTGTGTTAAAAGCTTAATACGTTATCCTGATATCAACTTTATTTTATTTTTAAAGAAATTCATTTACTTGGCAAATAATATTTTCTTACATTTGTTTCTATCACTAGTCACTGTCTGACATCCTCATACTTTGTCACGCACTGTGCCTGGATGTGTCAGCCTGAATTTGCATAAACGCTATTCGTTTAACTGAACCGTTCTAGTAAATAGGTAAGGGGTAATGTCTATTGAAAAGCAATTTTTTCTTGTCTTGGTTTATATACAGTCACAACTACTCATGTTTCCTTAAAACTTATCCTAGATAGTGTTTTGAATGTTATCTCTCACAGTGACTTGACATAAAAGGATATAGTAAAGATAATAATATCCATGAACGGACGTGAAAATGCCTGATCTTTAAAAATAAGACTTTTTTCTTCCCATTTATATTCTGCTTATGGTAGCATAATTTTTGGTTCCTTTTTTGATCAGTTCTACTCAGAAGCTGGTCCTAGAACAAAAAAAAAAACACTCTAAACTAATGAGGAATTTGTAGGAATTGTGCCCTGTAGTTCACCCCCACTTTTCTCATTCAGCCATGAGCGCAGTCATATCTGATGGTGGGAAATGGAAGAGATGAGGTGAGATCACACACTTTCTCACACATACACACCAGCAGCTGGCATTGCCGGTGTGATCCAGTCTGGGCTTGACGCCCACTCTTCGTCCACAGTCTTTAAACACCACCATCGTACCATAAACGGCATATAAGCCAGAGCACAGTGCTCTTACTTCTTCATCACACTCTCTCTGTATCATGTATAGTTTAGTTTTTGGTTGAGTATTAAAATTAATTAGATTCAGTAATTTTTTTTCTTTGTGTATCTGTAAAATTCATTGTCTATATAAATATGCTATACATAATGGGAAGACTCATGAAGTGTGTGGGATAGATCTACACACACACATGCACACATACACACAGAGACTCAAACTCAGCCTAGAGGATTGTGAGCTCTTGGTTCAAAGGGTCTGGTTACAAGCATGAAATGGTTCATCAGTGTAGAATTAGCCTCACAGGGGAGTGTGAGAAACACGGTCTCTTCCCATCAACAGAGAATGAGCTAGCAGAATGGCATGCAGGGATGAGATCTTCATGCACCCCTGCAGACATACACGCTATTAAAATACCTGATTTGTACCATTTTTGGTTTTGGTTTATTTGATGTGCTCTATTGAACTCACAGAGGGCCATTTCTAATATGAAATAATTTCAACATGCAATGTGGAATGGAAAGATTGACATCTGAAATATTGTTGCTATTCAGTTTAGCATTCCACATTTTTAGTATTCAAATATATATATATATATATATATATTACACTGGTATGAGGTTAACCCTATGGTAATTCTTGCATGTGGGTGTGTAGCAGCCACTAATGTTGGTTTGTACCTTGTAATCTTATGATGAGAAACAGTAGTAGGTATATAGTATAGTATATAGTATGTTGAGATATATAAAGTGCATCTCAAACATTTTAATATTATGAAAAAGTTATTTTTTTCTTTTGTGATTTAATTAAAAAAGTGAAACTAGATTAATTATAGAGAAATCTTTCAAATATTTTTTGCTTCATTTTGATGTTTATGGCTTCCAGCTCATGAAAATATTACATTCAGTATGTTAAAATATTATAATATTTAATTTCCATTTAAATAAATCACTATTCATACAGTATAAATACCATGTGTCTGTTGGTCTAGCTCAGTACACACATGGACAAGCCTGCTGACTTTTGTTGGCAGTTGTCCAAAAAATGATCATCGACACCCTCGACAAGCAGGGTAAGTCACAGAAGGTGCTGCATCAAATATATTCATTGAAAGATTATTGGAAGGGAAAAGTGTTATAGGGAAAGATGCACAAGCAACAGGGATAACCAAAGCCTTAAAAAAAACTGTCAAGCAGAGGTAATTCAAGAGCTTCATAAGAAGTGAATTGAGGCTGGACCATGCACAGACAAGTTCAGGAACGGGGCTACAACTGTTGCATTCCTAATATCAAGCCATTCCTGAACCAGAGACAACCATTAGCAGTGTCTTACCTGGGATAAGGAGACAAATAACTGGGCCATTTGCTCAGTTTTCTTTTCAGATGAAAGTAAATATTGCATGTCTGAAGAGGCACAGAATTTCCACAGTCGGTAATGATCTGGGGTGCCATGTCATCTGCATCTCGTCCACAGTAAGCCACCACTAACTGGTTTGCTGACCATAATATTACTGTGCTTGTTTGGCCAGCCAACTCACCTGACCTAAACTCAATAACGAATCTCTAGGGTATTGTCAAGAGGAAGATGAGAAACACCTGACTCAATGATACAGATGTACTAAAGGCTGCTATGAAAGCAACCTGGTCTTCAATAACACCTTAGCAGTACCACAGGGTGATCCCTCAATGCCCTGCTTCATAGATGCTGTAATTTGTGCTGAACTTAACAATTTTTTTGGTGCATAAATGAACATACTTTTTCAGAATTTCCGCATTGTAAATACATTGATTGATACTAGATTTTGGACTTTAATGAGCTGCCAGCTATAATCATCAACAAAAGGCTTGAATCTAGAATATATGGACTTAATTGTTTTTTATTCAATTACGATAGAAAACACATTTCTACGTATCTTGGTTTCAGTGGTTATGGTTAATTCGAACTTGTACACAGTATACAGTATAATCCTGTACAAGCAGCAAGCTGGCCATAATTTCCTATACACATAAGGAATGCACATAAAGGCACATATGCTTTTTTACTTACATCTTGGTATCTAGGTGCACCAAGTTATTAAGGAATAGTAACAGCATTTGGGAAATATATAAGAAATAGCAAATCTATAGTGGTTCATTTAAGTGAGGGGATATTTAAATGATATTTTTAAACATTATTTGCAGTATTTGCTAAATGGCACTGTAACCATTTTCTATACAACTCAGTGAACCGTTCTGTTCTGGCTGATTAAATGGGAAGAAGTTCCTTCCCCCAGGTATGGAGTGATATTAAATCAACATGGCTGGGTAGATCATCCGAAATAAACAAGATAAAACTTATCTTAAAAACTTATCTTATCTATAACTCTTCAAAAGAGTTATACTGTATATACAAGTATTAGATTTAGATTACTCAATATATGGTACAGATAGATTTGTTTGTTAAATCTAAAACCTTGACTATACAGTCCATTGTTTGAAAGAGAAAATGTTCATCACTCATTCGAGTTAGCGTAGCATGTTGCTAACATCAAGAGCGTGGCCAGTTTCCGACTTCATCATTCAAACGTTCTGAGGTCGGAAATGACATAATTCCAACTGGCGAATTACTGCTTAGTGCAGCGTTATATTTCAAATGAACCTGATTATCTGACCTTTTAAATCCAGTATAAATTCCATATCTCCGAAGTGATATTTGAAACTTTTGCTAGCATATCAGCTCTCAGCCAAGTGCTGCCTGTTTATCTTAATACAGATATTGTAAAACAAAATACATATGCAGGTATATTAACATGTACAATCTCGATTGGGAAAGATTTCAAAATACATACATAATACGAGTTAATCAAATGAATGAAGCACAAGGTAAAGAAGTGTGGTAGGATAATATGGCAGGATAAAATAAAACTATGGGAGGCTTTTTTTGGTCACTTTACTGTGTCATACTTAATTTGCATAGATTCTAGAAAAACGCAACTGAAACGTTGCACACCGAGCTCTCACTTTATTGCTAGACAGTGTATCTAAAATCATGGTACATGGAGTTATGTAGAAAATGAACAGTTAACTGTCACGTTATTGCTTACTGAGGTGAACTCATTCAATTCATTGCACAACTCATTGCAGATTCACATCAGTCACCTCATATTTTATTTCATTAAAGAGAAAAAGATGTTTGCTTCCGATTTTTATGATAACTTGCTAGCAAACCCAAGTGTTTTTTTTTTTGCTCGAAATATTTGGCAAGTCTGGTATTATAATCAGCAATAAAAAACACTGGATAGGTGGGTAAACAATGAATTATGTAATCAGGGTAAGGCAGACCGTGACATACTGGTAAAAAATATCAGAAATGTTTCTTTTGGGAAAAGCATTGTGAATTGAAACTAAAATTCATTGTTTCACAACAGCATACAAGGAATAGAAATCAATGAACCGAAATCAATGAAGTTTATTAACCGCCATTAAGAGTATAAAACAATAAAAGACAGCATGGAAGAGTTCTTTTTACTTTAGCCACTATTTAAAGAACTGAATGATCCATCATGCATTTCAATAAAAAAAAAAAAAAAAAAAGATTATAAAACTATAAATCACATTTCTACCTGGATAACCCTATAATAATATAAAGAATATTTACATTACAGACTTTTGTTTATTTATTTATTTACTTTTTCACTTTATGTTCGAGGTCTTCTGCCGACAGGAGGAGGCTTGGCATTTTCCACGCTTCAAGAATTTTCATATATCACTGTTGTCAAAACAATATGAATAACCCAAGTTGATGAGAAGCTGCTTTAGAGATAACTTCATTTTAAAGCTTAAAATAACAATAACAAATTATAAATCTTCGTTAACACTAGTCAGACAAAATGTCATCTACATATGTGTAGCCTCCTCTACAGTCCTGGTGGCAGTGGAATATTATAGGGGAAATAACACTTTGTTATAAGCCTAACTGAAAAATGTTAACATTCTTATATTGTGTTTATCAGCAAGGCAGGTATTTTAAACGTACCTGATATCGAGAGAAAAAAAAGAACTCCAATTCACTTCTGAATTGTTAGCACTGAATTCTGTAAGAATAATTTTTTTCGCTAATTAGATAGATGAAAAACTTTATATTATAATGAAGCATGCATAAAAAGTTCTCATTTCACACTACACGAGACGCAACATCACCAACTCCTTCTGTCTTGACGCTCTCTCTGGCTGTACATCACACACTCATTCAACACTGAAATTCTTTTCTTTTCCATTCCGTACTACGTATGCTTTATTCGAAGACTCAATTAAGAAAATGCAAAATATCTGGATATTTTATATGACCACATTCATACCTAGCATACAATAACTCTATCAACTAATGTTCGACTAAAGTTGTAATACCTCAGTTTAATTCATCATTCTAATCCAAGCAGCCAGTAGAAACCCTGATTAGACATGCTTTGATTTGGCAGCTTTTCAAGTCAGAAAGAAAGGATTTAGTATTGCTTTGTGTTTTAAAGCTTTTCAGAAGACAAACAGAATCCACTAGAAGCCTGTTTTAGCAAACGAGGTTCCTCTTTCTTTCCACTTTTTGGGAGTTCGGATGTAAGGGTGTGTGGGTGTATGAGGGGTTGAGTTGCATCTAAGCGCTCTAAAACACTGATGCAGTCTTTATTTATTGCTGTGTAGAAATAATGGTTTATCACCCATACCATGCTCAGCTGAACACACAAGTGCTAAATGATAGATCCACTTCATGTAGCCATCACCCACACTGCCACTTTTGTTTCTGCAGTGATGTTTCTCTTCTCATTTTTAAGAGGTATTACTCTGAGCACTGGAGGTTACATTTCATTTCCGCAAGTGTAATGCCTGTGTTAATCCTTAAACAGCAAATGGCTCACTTCTGGTTTTTAATTAGCATGTTTATAATACTTCTCACAGGAAGTCAGAATGATGCGGTATGCTTTAAAAAATTTTTTTTTTTTAATATATATATATATATATATATATATATATATATATATATATATATATAAAAACAGCCTAACAAAACGATTTTTCATTTGTCTCTAAGAGATTAATTATGAAGAAGAGATTGAATGGAGTTGTAACTACTGTGACAGATGGAGGAAGGGTCAGAAATTTGGCAACAGCTGGAAGCCAAGGTCACACCAGCATGGAGCGGATTTTGTTGGCATGGAGTGGATCAGTTCAGTCAGGAGAAGGAAAATGGTTTTTACACTTGTGTTAAATGATTAATTCAGGTCTGTATAGAGAATAGAGAGAGGTTTTTTTTTTTTTTTTTTGATTTTGCTTGGTCTATTAGTGACTCAGGACCCAAAATTACAAAGAACTGGGTCAAGTATAATATTTTTATCATCTCTTACATCCTAAAGAAGGATGAAATCCTGTTTCATGTAACAGCACAGGTGATTGAAAAAAATCCAGCGGTTTGTTGGTTAGGATTATATTACCGCACTGGTCAGGTCTTATATCTGAGCTCATTAATTTTCTATAATGGACAAGTTTAATTCCGTATATTAACTTACATTAAAAAAAAAAAAGTGTAGAGGGAAAAACAGGAGCTGTACTATATGGCCTAAAGTATGTGGGCACCTGACCCTCATACCCATGTGTTCCACAAAACTGGAAGCATGCAGATGTATAGAAATGGTCTGCATTCAGTACAATTAGAATTTCCCTTCCAAGGAGCTGAAAGATTCAAACCTGTTCCAGCACAACAATGTCCGCACACACAAATCGAGCTTCATGAAGACATGGATTGCCAAGGTTGGAGTAGAAGAACTCCTGCACCGAGCCCTGACCTCAACACCACTGAACATCTTTGGATTGAAATGGAATGCACCAGATGTGTTCCAGTGCCTGGCCTCTTGTGTCTGAATGGGCAAATCCCAACAGCTACTACAATCCTTCCCAGGGGTGTGGAGGTTATTAAAACAGCAACATGGAACAACTCCACATTCACACCATGACAAGCATGCTCCGATCCAGCTTCTTTCTCACTACCATCACATTGCTAAACTGTATACTAAACCAGTAAACCACTTATACCTCATAGAGTGTAATACATCTCACAACTGTGTTATTCTGTACTGTTTCCATATTCTCCACACACGTAGCACGCACACACACACACACACACACACACACACACATATATATATATATATATATATATATATATATATATATATATATAATATATATATACTCTGGTGGTGGCTAAAATGCATTTTGTTGCTGCGCATCTGTAATATGCATTCACAATAAAGTTCATCTATCTATGGATTAACACCTACAGTTTTGGGGATGACAGATTTGGCCATGTCATAGTTTAGAACATAGAGTTATAATTCTGATCTCAGATTACTCAAGGTACGTCAACTGCATGATTGTTTTCCTGTGACAGCATGTGTAACACTGTATGATTACATAACTTGTATTACTCCGAACAAAATTATTAATTCGGCGCTATTTATCTTGACTGTGATGTATTTGTAAAAATCCGGACAGATCTGTATTCTCCCGACTAAATCCTGCTTTTGCTTGTGGCTCTTGATTCAGAGGTGAGCTGTGTCGGGGTCGGTGGGGGATGTAGAAGAGAGTCTGGAGTGTGTGAGATCAGTGCACTCTTTGGTGAGCTGGAAAGGGTCCCAGAGCTACAACAGAGAGTGAAAGAGAGAGAGAGAGAGACAGAGGAATTCCAGCAATGTCCATTAAAGCAGAGGTGAACTGGGAAAGCTCAAGCATGTGAACGTTCCCCAGCCGGTCTCGGGCTGTTCAGATTTCTTGCTTTGCTGGTCCAATTACAACTCTTTGTATCAGTATTATAAATCTTTATCTTAATTTCTCTCTCAGTAACACTTTTGCCTTTTTTTTTTCTTTTGCACTTTGTGTACTTTTTCGGGTTTGTATTCTCTTTGTACCCTCAGTCTGTCACAGTCGTTTCGAGATTTTCGTTTCGTTCTGTTATTGTTGTGCTCGAGGCTGGTGTCTTCGAGCTTGATGCGTCTTAAAAAGCATGTCACTGTAGCCGTGTGTCTCAGGTTTCTACAGATGCCTACAGCGAACTGAGTGCATTCACAGTGATCCACGCAGACACTCGTACCTTTTATTTATCCAGACCAGTTCTCAGGAACAACATCCGTTATCTACTTTCACTCCAACTGCTTCAACACAGACAAGAGCTCTTATTGTTTCCCCGCAGTCGTGTGCTTAGCTTTAGTCTATGTTTTACTTTAGTTGAGCCTCAGGTCTTCTGTCAGGGTGGTTATTATATTACAGAATTGTGGTCTCATGACAGTAAACCTAATCACAAGGCTGACATCACCTTCCTTGGAGCAACCACTATAAACATGTCTGAAT
Source organism: Clarias fuscus (assembly GCA_030347435.1). Taxonomy (NCBI): domain Eukaryota; kingdom Metazoa; phylum Chordata; class Actinopteri; order Siluriformes; family Clariidae; genus Clarias; species Clarias fuscus. The sequence continues at coordinate 18,726,891 of CM059204.1, read as the reverse complement.
ATCTGCATACAGTGCATGTGTACAGTACATGAGACAAACACGCCGCCAGGCCATGCGGTGATTGCAACTACGCAGCACATGCTCACGAACCACAAAGAAAAACATGCACTTCTTATGTCTCAGCATTCCAAGTTCCTGTGTGGTCGCAGTCTGCTTTGACTCTGTCGTTAGCTTTTTATTAACGCACTAGCGCGAGTGATTCACGTCGCTGATCTGTGCATCTTTCAGCCCTCTAATTACCGTGATTAGTGTGCGAAGGGATGTGGGTGGGGTCAGGCAACCTTATTACCGAGCTTTAGCTCAGGAAGTGGGTAGACTTAGTTGTTATTCTGTTAAATGCTGAGAAATGTGCCGAAAGTGTCTGCTTTGAGTTTTCTTCTCTGCGCTTAGTTTAAAACAGGCTGGTTGTTTAATAGTCCTTACGTTCAGTTTGTTTGCATGGCAGCAAAACATCAGTGAGAAATGAAGATGCTGTGCAGACTATCACTGTGTGTCATTACTCTGTCGTTTTGCTCCTGCAGTGGAACGAGTTTTCTGTTCAGGCCCCAAACCGTACCCTGTTTCTTGTCTCCTGTCAATTTCTAGATGACGAGAAACGTTGCAGCGTGGAATGACCAAACAGCGCCACAGCTGCCCCGGGATCTATTCCAGCCCTGTTGAGCATGATAAATTCAGTGTTCGCTGCATGCGGCCGGGTTGTTGTTGTAACAGTAACAAAAACTTCACATCAGTTGCTGCGATACAGCACTAAAATTTTTACCAGATCGCAAACCTTTTTTTTTTGTTTTGTTTACTTTTGTTGCCTTTCTGACATCACATTTCTGTGATGTGGTTTAGAGGGGAATAGCTGTTTTCTCGCTCTTTGAGCTTCCCATGTTCTAACCAGATTCCACTGGCTTTTATGACTAAATTCTGTTATGGATTTAATTTGTTTATTCTATTTTCAGTAGCAATGGAAAACTTTTGACTTCCAAATGAACTCATTTCTCCTCAGGTTTTGTTTATATGACTTCAAAATTGCAGTCGATGTTTTGTTTTGTTTTTTTCCTCCTGGCTCTGCTGAAAGACATCACTACATGAAAATGATGTGTGTGTGTGTGTGTGTGTGTGTGTGTGTGTGTGTGTGTGTGTGTGTGTGTGTGTGTGTGAGTGTATAATATATATATAATACACACTATATTACTAACCGTATTTGCTCTTCTGCCTTCACATGCAGATGCGCTTAAGTAACATCCCATTCTTAATTCGTTGGGTTTAATATGATGTTGGCCCACCCTTTGCAACTATTCTGGGAAGGCTTTCCACAAGGTTTAGGAGTGTGCTTATGGGAATTTTTGACCATTTTTTCAGAAGCGCATTTGTGAGGTCAGACACTGATTTGGACGAGAAGGTCTGGCTCACAGTCTCCGCTCTAATTCATCCCAAAGGTTTTCTATTGGGTTGAGGTCAGGACTCTGTGCAGGCCAGTAAAGTGCTTTCACACCAAACTTGCTCATCCATGTCTTTATGGGCCTTGCGTTGTGCACTGCTGTGCAGTTATGTTGGAACAGGAAGAGGTGAAGCATTACCCAAACTGTTCCCACTAAGTTGGGAGCATGAAATTGTCTAAAATGTCTTGGTATGCTGAAGCATTAAGAGTTCCTTAAGGGGCCAAGCCCAACTCCTGGAAAAACAACCTCACATCTTAATCTCCCTGCCACCAAACTTTACACTTGGCAGAAAGCAGTCAGAGAAGTACTGTTTTCCTGGGAACCGCCAAACCCAGACTTGTCCATCGGACTACCAGACAGAGAAGCGTGAGTCCTTCCTCCAAGTCTCCACTCCTGTTGAGTCCGGTGCAGGCGTGCTTTACACCACTGCATCTGATACATTGCTCTTTGTGATGTAAGGCTTGGATGCAGCTGCTCTGCCTGGAAACCCATTTCATGAAGCTCTCCAAATCTAATCTGAAGGCCACAGTTTGGAGGTCTGTGGCTATTGACTCTGCAGAAAGGTGGCCGACTTTTGTGCACCATGCGTGCATCTGCTGACCCTGTTCTCTGATTTTACATGGCCTAGCACTTCATAGTTGAGTTGCTGTCCTTCCCAATCACTTCCACTTTGTTATAATTCCACTAACAATTGACTGTGGAATAGTAAGTAGCGAGAAAATTTTCATGACTGGCCTTATTATTGCACAGGTGGCATCCTATCACGGGACCAGGCTGGAATTCAGGGAGCTCCTGAGAGCGACCCATTCGTTCACAAATGTTTGTAGAAGCGGTCATGCCATGCCTAGGTCCTTGATTTTATACACCTATGGAAGTGATTGTGTAACTCAATGATTTGGATCGGTGAGTGAATATATATACACACAGGGTGTCCAAAAAAATTTGACATCATTTTGTAGTCTAACAACCTAGCCAATTTTTGCTCAAATGATCTTAAATGTTTGACTTTTTTTTTTTTTAATTATAATGACAATGTGCTGTTGAAATGGCCACCACGTTTACCTGATTAGACACCTTGTGATTTTTTTTTCCTATGGGACTATGTGAAAGGGCTGGTCTTTATCCCCCCTCATACTGCAAGCCTAGAGGGACTCAAGCAGAGAATCACTGAGGCACTGGAGAATGATACTCAAGATATACTACAGCATGTTTGGCAGGAGCTGGACTACAGACTTGACGTGTGTCGTTTGACTGGCGGTGCACATATTGAACATTTGTTAAGCTTTGTGAAATCAGTTATAAAACCTTTATACGTTTGAATGTGTTGTTGGAATTTTGATAAATAAATCTTTTTATATTTAATATTGTTTGCCTAGGACATATTCATAGATCAAATGATTTTTTGGGACACCATGTTTGAGTTGAAAAAAAAAAATAATAGATTTGATCGAATTTAGTTTGAATTCATATATATCAATACATTGACTCCAAAACTGATTTTTAAAATAATGTTTAAAAATGTATATATGTTTGCATTTGAGTTGGTAAAATGTTGCCATTCTTCTATAATACTATTGGCGCTGTGCTCTAAGCTATTCGCATGTTGGCAGGCAGCACACCATCCTGTGTTGGATCCTAAGTGTATATATATATATATATATATATATATATATATATATATATATATATAAATCTTTTACCCTAATCAATTAGTTAGACCCTCAAAAAAGGTGAGACTTCAGTCTTCTAGAATTGAAAGAAAGATTCCCCAGAGGTGAGCAGAACACAGGGACAAGGTCAACAGCCAGTATGCCGTCACACACCAGTATTCTAATGGATCCGGGAGACGCTTACGCTAGCATAGCTTTTGCTTTCCGTTTAAAAAAGCTCTCAAGCGTTATAGCTTTGGCGACATGCTGCTGAAGCACTCTGGTGGTTAACAAGGTTAGCCCGAGAAGACGACTGAGCAACTATGGTTAATGCAGCAGCTTTGCGTTGATAATATAATATTTAATATTAAACTAGAGCAAATGATAGACTGTATGTCAGCGTAAAGGTCGCTTATAAAGTTTTTGTTTAACCCTGTGAGAGCTCATTAGGCATCTACATTAGAAAGAAAGTGAATAGCAAAAGCTTGTTCATGGCTTTCAGTTCTCGGTGTAGCAGTGTAACCTCGCTCATTACAGTGTTACACTTCTGTGCCCTGTGTTAATCTGGGCCACTGACTGTAGAAGTGACAGATCTCATATTCCTGCCAGAGGATGCGCTAAGCCCTTCCCAAATACAGTGACTCTGTAGCTGGAGGCGAACCTTCACTGAAGAAATAACTAACCAAATAGCAGACACATAGCTGTGTGTTTACTCTAATCATTTGTATATGATTTTCTAGAATACTGATTATGTGGGAGTTGTAAGCCAAGGAAATCAGGAATGTTTTTGGTTTTGGTTGTGTTGCTAAGAAATAAAAAGAGAAGGAGGAGAAGGAAAGGAATGTGGAATGGTGACGTTTTCCCGTAACCACGTTTATGTAGTTATTTTGAAAGAATTGGGAGGTATGCCTGCGGCTATTCATTGTTTTAGCTTTTTCAAGTATTCTCAAAAAGAATATTGAAAAATCTTAAAAATATTTGAAAGGAAAAAGATCAAAATGCGTATCTTGCACCTATCAGCTGTAACATTAACACATTAACACTGATGATCAGTTATATACCAGTAAACTGGTGACAGGATTATGGCCATTCAAGGCTCACAGTGGCCTCACCCCGCACCCAAATGATCCGCTGCCAACCAATCTTGGTGACAGAGGGCACAGCACAGGCCCTGTTGAGCCACGCATTGGCACATGGGGAACATAAAGAAGCCTAAGTGGTTTTAATATTAATGTTTTAATGTTATTGCTGCTTGGTGTTTGCAGACCTCCGTTGATTAGATATTAATCTAAAAAGAGCTTAAAACTTAAATCCAAAATTCGACTTGTGATAAACTGTCGCAGAGGTTATGAGATTGTAGCACACTAATTTATGGTTGTAAGTTCACATTAATGATTTATTGACTTATTAAAGAATGTCATTTTGCTTGTTAATGGTAGTTTTGTGGCCTAAGGTGTTGATTGACAGAACACTGGGATAAATTATATAAATGCACTAGGACACACATCTCCCACTGATGCAGAGAGAAAGCTAACTAACATGCGCTCATCTATTGATTTCAGTTTTAGCGTTATGGAAACAATAGCTAGCGGACCAAAGCACTATAAGAAATCAGATTGTATACGGCTCCAAGACTTTGAATATATACAGTATGTCTATTATACATTATATTATATTATATAAGAGTAATTTGAAAAAGCAAGCAACTTGAGTTGTGGGAACTGCTGTAACCATATTATTTGCTTAGAATACGGTTAATCTTTGTTCACCAATTGACAACACTAACAAACTCTCCAGACTTTTCCTCTTCAGGTGCCTACCCAAGCATGTTGTACTGGTGCACCAGGCTAATTGATGTTTGTGTCGACCACACTGGGCTTTTCAGTATTATATACTGAAGTTCCTCTAATAAGCCAGCTAACTTTGATGAGCAATGTATTACATTGATGTATTGACTTTCTGCTATCTTACTTGGAGAAGATAAGTGCTGCTTTGTTTATCACTTCTCCTGTGAGCGATCATGTTGATTTGCTATCACTGGCTGAACTTTCAGGAACTTGGAACTGAGGAGACCATTTTTGTTTTCCCTTGGTCAGGGGAAGTCAATTTGTTCTTCGGATTTATAGGGATGTACTGTAGCTACTTAGTCGGGTATCATGAGGATAAAGATTTCACTGGCGCTATGTTAAGCAGATCGAACTGATATTAAACATCTCAACCGTTATGACGTTCGTCAAATCAATAAAAAAAACATTTCAGCCATAATATCAATTAAAATTCCTTGTATGTAGACATGTAAGAAACTAGATGTAGACATGCCACAGACAGGGGGTGTTTAGGAATTGGATTGTTCAGGGTGAGGTAAGGGGATTTCCACATGAAGAGGATTCACCGAGGTGGTGTGAAACAAATTCTGTCAGCCCTTGGTTTCTTAGGGATCTGGAGAAAAGGTTGGCAGCGCTGTCAGGTTGAATGGCTCCTATAAATACACTCTTTAAGTGACTAACTAAAAATACCCCTCGACAGACTTCCAATCAATCCAAGAGTGATTGCAGCGTAGGCTGGAGTGGCTAATGCTCAGGCCAGACCACCTGTCGGGGCTCAGCGGTCAAACCTCCCGACGCACGCACAAACACACAAATGCACACATATTTACTGATTGGTTTTGAGACCTGAGAATTTGATTTCCTTCAAGTTCAGATGACAAACCCTTTGACTGAAGAGTAAAGCTTAGCGTATTGAGGGCAACCAGACATAGCCAGCTGTCTGTATTCATCTACCAACAGACTGATCGATTCTGTTTGCCCTGACTTGTCTAAGTGCAATCTCACTCACTGAAAATAATCCTGATTTAAAGTGCACAATTCCTCCAACCCCTCCCTAACACTATTTCACACTGCCACTAGCTTGGTGGAATCGGGCAAGTCAGCCTCAGATACATGAATTCGTCATAATGCAATCTGCTGGCTGATCAATAATTCAATTCTGCCTTCGAGGAAAAAAGGCATGCCTGGCTTCAATCTCACCTGTACCACCTGACCTTGCCCCTTAACAAGGTGGACTAACTCTCCTTGAACCAGGCTGAAGGTGTAAGTGTGTGTTTGTTTATGTGAGACAGAGATCTTGTGTGTTTGTGACACCCCGCTGTATGAGTCCTCTCTGCAGGCAGTGTTTGTAAATCAAAGACATCACTCTCATCAGAAGCTAAAGCAGGTTGAGTCGTCTAATTATCAGAACTAGGTGAACAGCGGGGACAGGACTCCTGCTGTACAAGACTTCACCATTCTTCAGCAGGTAGGTTGGGAACAAGGACGATGTCATCCATCTCATCTGCTCGTCTCTGCATTCCCCCAGAACTCGGTGTCTTTCTGCGGACCATCTAGAACTGACTTTCACTCCAGACTTGCTATTCTTCGCAGGAAGGTTACACAAGTTGCGTGTTGAAAGCCTGGACGTTTTCTGAAGGTTCTGAAAGTTGTGTTAGATTCTCTATCTCGTCTGTGAAAGTTATGTCTTTCGTGTCACTCAAGCTTAGTTCAGATAAAACAATGACAGTTGTTCAGCTGCTTCCTCACTTTAATAACAACACTATGTGTGTTAGAAGAATCTCTCTCGCTTTCTCGCTCCCTTTGTTTGTTTCTTTCCTTTTTTAACTCCCCTATATTAAGCACACAGACATACGCACAGATGCACGGAGGAGAAAGGGAGAGTGCAGGATGAGAAGTGTCTTTGTGCATTTGGCAATCACTGACTCCAGTCGCCACTCTGCATTGGAACCCTTTTTGCATTTACTCGGTGCTTTTGAAATAGTATTTGGTCAATCGTGGCCTCCAAGCTTTGTTTTTCACTGCAGGGAGATAAAAAAAAACTTTCACAAGTCCTTCCTCCTCCATCTGTTTACTGTTCACAGTTTCAGCGTCCACCTTAACCCTCATTTTGGCAAAAAGAAAAACCTAGAGTTTCAAAGAACAAGGTGGAAATGAATGCCTCAGTGTGTTGTTTTTTTGTAGGCGCTAATGTTCAGCAGGATTTTTACGGCAATTTCTTTTTTTTATTCCTGTTTCTGACAGGGCCCCAAGGGAGCAGAAACCATCTGAAATAAATTGAACAATTTTGCTTTAAAGGGTAGATCAGCTGTTCCAGTTGTTGAGATCCATTTGCTGCAATGATCAGAGATTTAATTAACGAAGTTAGCGCGGAGTATTAGAACACTCGCATCTGTATTCATGTGACACAGAATAAATAATGAATGATGAGGGTATTATTGTCGTTGGCCAGTAATTATTGGTTTCATTTGGCTGAACAAACTAGATTGTTTTTCTCGCCTTGCTGGAATGCAAAAGACATGTCTCTTGTTTGATACAGTATTGTTTTTGCAGTAATGTAGTGCATTAATGACCATGGCGGTAAGATAAATTCTTTCAGTGGGTGTCCTGGGCCTTGATTAAGAAATTCGCTGTTCGAAAGAACTTGTTCTAGTGCCAAGTACTTTTGGTCCTGATGGACCACAGCTTCTTATCAGAGGGACTTTAAAAAAAAAAAAAAAAGTTTGTGTCTGGGATGGGAGGCATCAGTCACTAGCTTTCCTGATCACTTCAGGGTTGGGGAATTGTGTAGGTCCTAGAGTGATGGCAGACTGTAGCCAATTAATCTCAGCAAAGCAAAAGAGAAAATTCAATTCAATTCGACTCAGTTTTGTTAATATAATGCTTTTAACAATGGTCCTCGTGACAAAACAGCTTTAAATGAAAAAAATTGATTTATTTTAAAAATAAATGAAATGAGTTTGAAACGTATGAGGAAATACGTCTGAATTATAATGATCAGATTGTCCCTGATGAGCAGGACGAGGCCATCGATGGCAAGGAAAAACTTCCTGGGGTGGTAATAAGAAACAAAAAACTAGAGGAACCTCATTTGGGTGATAACGGATAGCAAGGATTGATTTGCGGCCATCCTGAGTGTTAAAAGGCGAGAAGTTCAGTATAACACGAGAGTTAGTATGAAGTCCACTTTCCTTATTAGAGTGCAAAACTGTTTGTGGGAATTTCCATCCTAAACTATTAAGCGGCTGAAGTCACAAGTCATCAGAAAACAGCTGTCTGCTTCAGCCGAGTCCAAGACCATCTAACAGTGCAGTCTGGTGTCTTGTCCTTGGCAGTGGAGGCAGCATACCAGATGGTAATGAAGCAGGTTAAGATGAACTCAACGATGGCGATGAAGAAATGCACACCTGTGGCAGATTGAATTTCATGAGCTCCCACAGGAAGTGCATCCTTTCATTTTCAGGGTGCTGAGGTTTAGCTCCCATTTGAGGTCCTGGGTGATGATGTTGCCTAGGAAATGGAAGCACTTAACAGAACTAACTCGGCAGCTACATGATGATGGGAATGAAGTCTTCTGAACATTTTTTTTTTAGTTTTAGGGCACTGAGCTCCAAGCAGTTTTGTTTACACCGGATCACCAGATGATCTCCCTGTAGGGTCTCACCTCTGGAATGAGCCCAATCTGAGTAGTGTCATTTATTTGCTCTAGGAGATTAGAAAGAACACATCCCAATGAAGAACCAATGTTAATGGTAAGGCAGTGAGATACGTCATGAATCGATCCAGAATCCCTCAGTTTATTACTGATGCTGCCCTTTAGAGTTACACTTATCCTTTGTAGTCATATGGAACCCTTGGTTTGTGTCATTTTTCACTATATACAGAGCCAAGAGTGCAACCAAAGAATGGAATCCAATTAAAGCAGGTGGGGGTCACAGAGCATAGCACGGATGTTTGATTGCAAAAAAAAAAGAAAAAAGGGTGTTTGTGGCACATTGCTTTGAAGACAGATGTCAGAAGAATGGTGTGAGTTGATCAGCATGAGTGCTTCTTAAAATGGCTTGAAGGTGCTTCAAGTACATAAACACATATTATCCCAGGCAGCTGTCTATCCAGAGATTACGAGTTAAAATGACGGCGATATGGCCTGGAATGTGTACAGTATGTGTATGTTCTCCTATGTAAGGTTTTTAAATAGAAGTCGTTGTTAGAGTCCTAATGGTTAGATAGTTTGTGGGCAACACTGAAGCAGTACTGAATCATTTTTCAAGTGCTTTCAAGTGTAAGTTCATCAACAACCCTGGCATACAATGCAGTACATTTTTCCAGGTATTAATAGTACACTACATCTCACTGCATTATGCAAAACTACTCCGTTTAAACTTTAGTATGGGATTCACGCTTCATGGACCTTATGGAAATTGTTGACTTGCTGTTTGAGTCTGGTGTTTAATGGCATTGTAGTGTGTGAATCATGCGCACATGTTGCAAAGAACATGAGTCTCTTGGAGCAGCAAAACCATGTTAAAGAATGACCCACTGACAGCAGTCAGAATCAGCATTTATGCATTAGGACTAAGGAATGACTTATGAGAATTTTTCATGAGATGCACAGTTGTTCTTTAAAGCAAAGGTGGGATTCACTCTTGTTTTCAAATGATCAGTTTACTTAGCCATGTGTGCTTTAGGGTTTTTTTCTTAGGCATAAATGAATTGTCTCACTTGCCGGATTTCCTTCATATCCCCCCCCAGATTGTTCCTATACCTGGCTGTCTTCACCAAGCTGCCAACCGCAGATGGACTTCCCCGGATTCGCAAGTCTTTTCAAGATTAGACTCCATCCGTCATCTAGCCGAGAATTCAAAGTTGCAGCCAGGATCCCTCATCTGGCACCTGCTGCTGGCCTAATGGTCCCAAAACCTTCCAGCAAAGAGCTGCGTCAGGATTTTAACCTTAATAGAAATCATTTTGAGATGTAATGGAAATGGCTTTTCCAGACGCCTCCTCGCTGGAGCAGGTGGTCTTTTCAAACATGCAGACATATTTGAAATCGCATCACTTAGACTAGTTTGGAGAGACTGTGGCGATTTACTTTTCAAGCAGCACAACATACGTCAGTTTGCGTTCCTCCTTGCATTTTTTTTTTCCCAGTTGCCAGTTGCCAGGGGTTATTTAGGACTTAAGCCATCATGTGACAACTAGAACTCTGGCAAGATAAAGGCTAACATGTGCCTCTTCCAAGTTACATGAAGCCTCTACTTCTGCCACTTTCGATGCACGTGATTGGCTGGAATGGCTGTGGATCTTCAGGATTTGAAATTTTAGACAGTTATACTATTTGGGAGTCCAAGTCTCTTCTGGGGAAACTGGCCAGTATGTGAGCATCTCTCTACCAGTGTCATCTCTGGATGTAAATCTGCATTTGTGAAGCTGCTTTGGACAATGTATATAGTTAATATATTTCAGGTAGTTCTAAACCAAGCTCGATATGTAGATAAATGAATTTGTATTTTTTTTTGTGCCTCTATGTATATGCATGTGTTACGCTTGCAACAACCTATTGTATGATAATAAAAAGGATGACTGTTCTGTGAGCATTCTGACTCACAGGCACAGGCATTCACACAGCCTGACGAATGTAGTGACATGCAGTCATCCAACATTTTTTTTTTTCTTCCTCAAACATAATTGCCCTTTATCCCAGACTTTTAAGTATTCACTAGCAAACTAAGCAGCAATGAATCCAGTATATTGTGAAGCAGTTTGATTGTAAAATATTTATTGAACATATGTGTGTGTGTGTGTGTGTGTGTGTGTGTGTGTGTGTGTGTGTGTGTGTGTGTGTGTGTGTGTGTGTGTGCCTGGGGTAATCTTGTTTTGGTCCTTTTCAAGATACACCTGCTGCGGTGTAATTAGTTTTAGCCACCTTTTACACCTCTCTCTCTCTCTCTCTCTCTCTCTCTCTCTCACACACACACACACATGCACACACACACACACACACACACACTTACTTTACATGGTCTTAATATAGATGTGTGAATCAACACAGACAGCAGGTCTTGACATGTAAACGGGGAAGGACATGTATCGTGTTATCACATGTGCATTCGTTGAAGATGTAGCACGTTCCTCAGCTAGATCTAGATCAGAGTGTTTGCCATCTGTCTTGATTCTGTTTCTTCTCTAACTGTTTCATGAGGTCACTTTTTGTGACGTTCCCACCTCCGGTCTACAGGACAGGTTCTTTCTATCCAATTCCTGGGAATCAGGGCTCGTCGTTGTATTCTGGCGCAATGCAAATTGACAGGCCACTCCTCCACCTGTAACCTTTCTTGTTCGAGAGTCACTCGTGAACAGGCTCATTCATCACACAGCCAGCACCTGCCTTTGCTGCCTTCATTAGGCTTGTACTTGGGACTCTCCTGAGTGGATTAGTAGAGGCTCAGGATTTTCCCTATATTCGTGTACGAGTGTGATTGTCAGTGTGGGGCAAAATTATGGAGCGATTCAAGTGTGACTCCTTTTACATAACCCAAGGGGAACCCTCTTCCCACTGTTATTTCCCTCTTTCCTTGTCTGTCCCGCAGCCTTGTTTGTCTGTCCTGCTTCACATTTCATCTTCCAGCTGCCCTCATGTTCCCCAAATTAGTACCCCAAAGGTGTAGGACTTTTCCTTGCGTACACTTCTGCAATATAAATAAATCTCTGAAGCCCAGGGTTTCAGTTCTAAGCCCTGCTCCAGCGTCCCCGATCACAGGCCTCACACACTGATAACCAGTTCCCTCATCCATTTTTTGGAGATGCATTTGTCTGCTGGTTTCCTCTGATTTTCATTCAAAGAGTGGATATATTTTGAGATCTGAGAAAAGGCCTGACTGGATTGAAAATCAAAGTCCTTGTCATCATCTCTTTAGGGTTGCTGTTGTTGAGTAAAAATATACTTCTCTCCTCGCCCCATCCTTACGCTTTTCTTTGTTTTCTCGTCTCTACGTTTCGGATCTGGCCACCGATTGATAAGCTCGAATCCATGAAAATCTGAGGAGTGATGTTTGTGTGCGAGTGTGCGTAAGTGTGAGTGTTCAGGAGGGATGCAGCGGGTGTACTTGTTTATCTACCTCGCCTTTTCCAGATGGTGCACAGCAGAAAGAATCTACTTCCTGACACGCTCTCTTTGTCTCCCTTCTCATTATCGCCCGGCTGTGGGTTCTCCTAGGAATCTGGGCGAGTTTTCAGGGCCAGAACACACAAATCTACACACACCACATGATGCAGAAAGTGTGACTTATTAGCAGGAGAGACACAGGAGAGATTGAGATGTAGATGAAAGTGTGCATGTTTATATGTTTTGCGTAAAACCTGTGGAGGTTAGGGGTGGAGCAGTCATCTATATGAATGTGCGAATGTGTACCGAATGTGTACAGTCGTAGTTAACAATAATGACTTTTGTGGTTTCATTAGGAAACCCAGTGACTCCTGCTATATTATGTAAAAAAGAGTAACTTGTTTTGCTACCAAGATAATGACGAAGTGTTTATATCAGATCTGGATATGGGTCTCCTCAGCTGTTGCCTGGGCTTGCTCGCATCATCGGGGTCTGTTTCATGCTCGTTCGTTGCTGTTCATTGACGAGGCTGACCTAATGTCCTCTGCGTTGTTGTGCTGTTTGACTGCCATGATCGACTTTCTCTTCGTTTTGCCGCTCCTCTAGCTTCAAATTGATAGACGGTCAATTTGAGCGGGCAAAGATAACGGCATTGTGTCAGTGGCCACCGATCCAGCTGTTATCTACTGCTTCTAGGCTAGCTAACAACCCAGAGAGATCCCTACTGCAATTATTGCCCTCTCTACTGATGTGTTTACCTTGGCTCGAGGTGTCTTTTATACATATCTTTATGCCTCTTCTCACTATCTCTCATGGGCAGGTTGTCATTGCTGGTGGTGTCGCTGCTAGATGGGGTCCTGTTTCGACCAACGACATTGCTATCTTTATTTGATGCTGCTCCATTCACCGTACAGTGAGAGGATTTTTATGGACCAAACCAGCACTTGTACTATTAAATCTGACATTTTGTCTATTCCTTTGCAGAGGTTGCTGACTTCAGTCCTGGAGAGACTCCCTGCCCTGAAGACACGCAAGATCCAACTGATCAGCTAATTATTAAGTCCTTAATGAGCTGGAACAGGTGAGAACTTCAGATGGTTCAGGGCAGATGCTTCATAGGTCTGGAGTTAACAAGCCCTGTTCGATCTAATACTTGCTTTGAAATTCATGTACTCTTTTAGGAAAAGATTCTCTAAATAAAAGTTCACATTTATTTTCAAGGATTTAATGAATGAAAATCAGTAACGGAATAAAAATCAAATGAAGTATTGCTCTGTGGGATGAAACTTCATTAAATTGAAATAAACAGCAGAAACCTTGTGTACTTATCATATTACATATAATAGAAGCTTCTTACTGATTTAAATCCTTTCCAAAACCATGAACAAAATGTTTACTTACTCAGTCATTCTCTATACCACTTATCCTATTTAGGGTTGTGGGAGGCCTGGAGACTTTCCCAGGGTACTCAGGACACTAGGTGGCTACACACTGGATGGTGTGCCAAGCCATAGCAGGACAACAAAATAATTTGTTAAACCCAATTTTATTTTAGCATTTTATTAACAAGACTAAGCACAGTCTGGCCCGAAAATGAAGCATTTCATAATGCTTAATTTATTGGCTTGCATCAAGCATATGAAAAAAACTAAACAAAAAAACATTACAATTACTGGAATTGGGCTAACCCTGGAAGGATAGTGCTGAAACCTCAGTTGTGCAGACAGAAATGACTGATCAGAGATCACTTAAATGCTTGGTCAAATTGCATTATGAAGAATTATCAGTAGAAATCCTAGCGATATTTTATAGTCAAATAAAAGCATTGATCTAAAGCAAAGACTCGCACATAAAACAGGACACTTTATTCCTGGATAATAAGTACTACTTATTGGTTTTGTTTGTTTTTTAATTTGATATCATTGGTCAAGTTATTCAGACTATTTAGCATTCCCAAGAAGTAATGCCAAGTAAAGATAGTAAGGTTTTTTTTTTTGTTGTTTCCAGATTACAAGCATAATTCATTCCGGAAGTGGGCTCGTATTCCAAAACACTCGTAAACCAAATCAAATCGTCCCATAAGAAATAATGAAAACTCAAATAATTCGTTCCACAGCCCAAAAAAATTCATACAGAAAAATAGTTAATACAATATATAAAGTAAAAATAAAACAAATTAACCTGCACTTTACCTTAAAAAAAAGCTAAAATAAATCCCAACAGATAAGTGTTTCCATTTGTGTGCGCAGGCGCCATGTATTTGTGTGTGTGTGTGTGTGTGTGTGTGTGTGTGTGTGTGTGTGTGTGTGTGTGTGTGTGTGTGTGGATTTAGCCTCTTCCCGCGCCTCGTCTTACACTGTAAAACTCGTCCTCCCTCCCCCACCTCGCTTTTTAAGTTTCACAACAAACACACACACAACGGAAAGGCGAGTGAGTGTGTATGTGTGTCGGTGTCAAAAAAAAAAACTCGGCACTCGTAAACCAAGACATGCTTGTTTTTCAAGTCAAAATGTATTCAAAATCTTTGCTCGTCTTGCGGAACACTCGTAAACCGAGTTACTCGCAATCCGAGGTTCCACTGTATCATAATACAACAATAACATCATAATATCATATTATACAACAGTTAGTTCCCACCAGGTAAACTGATTGGACGACAGGCATTCCATGAGTGGTGATAATGAACGGTAACTGCACTGAGACATTTAACTACTGTATATGTATCACTCCGCAACACAGGCGTTCAAACAACCGTTAATTGCGCTAACTGTCAGTCACCAGCATTGGTGAAAGTTGGTCAGTATGGTACACAGTACTGAGAAGAGAGCAGCTACCTGCCAAATCCCATATTCCAAAAGAGTCACAGTAGCACATTCAGCAAGAAAACAAATCTGAAATCTTAAAAAAAGAACACTTTGTTCTCTTAATAATTGCTTCTAAGTTGTTCCAACTTTCCTAATCAAGGTGTATGGGGCAAGTCGATTATACACCCTACATAACATACCCGCTTTCCATTTAATGCTATTTGGGATTCAAATATACCTCCTTAACCTCTTACTTCTGCTCACAGGTGAAGTGAATAACATTGATTATCTCATGCTCACAGTGGCATCTGGAAGTTGATGTGTTGGAAGCAGGAAAAATGGGTATAGTGTAAGTGTTTGAGCAACTCTGACAAGGGCTAAAGTATAATGGCTATATGACTCTGGAGGCAGAGCAACTCCACAACTGCAGCTCTTTGTGGAATGTCTATGAAGATTCCAGTCATCCAGGTGAGGTAATCTGGAAGTTGAGTCATGCCAACGGGATATATTGTTATTATTATAGCAGAAGCGTTTCACTACTCATCCAAGTTCCTCGTATTGAAGTCCTGCAAGGTCTTATTTAATAGAAGGGATCTTTGTGAAATGTTCCGGGTTGGCGGGGGTCAGAACCTACTAAAAATGGAAAGAAAAAACGGTAACCCGGCAACAGGGTCATGGGCAGCCGAGACCCATTGAGAAGCTAAGGCTTGCCTGTGTAGTCTGAGCCAATAGAAGAGATACTGTAGGTTATATTGCTGGAAAAAGTTAGAGTTGGTTCAAAAGACGTCAGAACACAGTGCGTCAGTTTGTTGTGTATGGGACCCATATGTAATGTCCATCACCAAAAACACCTACAGTGGGCATGTGAGCATCAAAACTGGTGCACAGAGCAGTGGAAGAAAGTGGCCTGGTATGATGAGTCCTCTTTTACATTATGTGGATGGCTGGATGCATGTGCATCACTTACCTGGGGAAGAGATTGCACCAGGATATACTGTGGGAAGAAAGCAGGCTGGCAGAGGCAGTGTGATGCTTTGGGCAATGTGATGCTGGGTCCTTCCATCGGACCTGCCACTCATGTGGATATTACAGATGCAGAATGCAAAATCATTAAGAATGGTTTAAGGAACATGACAACAAATTCAAGGTGATGACTCGTCCAAATCTCACAAATCTCAATCTGATTGGGATTCTGTTGGATGTGCTGGAAAAAAAGTCTGATCCATGGAAGCATCCATCTTTGCTGCTTTCAACAGATCAACATCAGAGACAAAATGTTCACCTAAAGTCTAATATTTTCCACCAATTTACATTTGGCATTGTAACGAGATAATCAGTGTTATTTACTTCACCTTGCAGTGGTCATAATGTTATGGTTGATCGGTTTATATGACCATATAGATTTCTGTATGACCAGGTTGCGTTTCATGTTTTGGTTATATCTACTTTGATGGTTTTATTGAATTAAGGATTAGAGTGGAAAATCTAGGTGTGGAAATGAGGAAAAGATTTTACCGTCAATGAGCTAAGAAGGTAGAACACAGGCTGGCAACAAGGTGCGACCGAGTGTAGTTACAAAGGTTTCAGTCTCATAAAAGTTGTCAAATTATTTTGTCTTTTTTTCAAAACATGAGAGGAGCTGAGTAGGCGAGGTTACAATAAATGTACGTAAACTATTTTTGCTGAAACCAAAAGAGATTTTCAGTGTCTGAGATAAATGATACCTGCATCAATATCAAAGGAAGGTTCCGTCATTATGGACATGACATTTGGACTCATATTTGTGAACAAAAGGCTTAGAGCATGGACAAGCTGAGTATCTATGAATTAATTTGCATGTGAAAATATATATCATTTTATAGCGAGGAATATGCTTTTTAAAAGCAACTGCAGAATGATGAAGGAGACTTGAATGAACAGAAAACATACAGATTTAAATCATGTCTATCATTTTTTAAATAAATGAGTTAAGATAAATTAGCAATATGGATGTAAGAGTTTTTCATTATGGATGTGAAGTGCCTGGATCAGGCCCTCTGTGAATGATATTAAGAACATTTTTAATGGTGAACCTTTGAAATGGTACTTATGAAAATTAACTAGGAAATTACTAAATCGGCAAGTATTGCTGTTATTTTTCCCCTCTCTTTTTCCTTATAGCCTTCATCATATTTGTGCCTCTCTGCTTTTTGATACTTAGCACTGAACTTTATTGCTTAATTTACAGGTAGACATTTTGTCAATATATGCAGATGTAGTATTTTTAGTGTATCAATGTGGTTTGGTAGGAACCCTATGAATTATGCTTACGGTTTTCCCCATGGTAAGGTTGGCATTTGCATTACCCCCAAAATATGTATTTCAGAAAATCCACTTGTTTCATACCTTACCCTTTGAATTATGACAACAATTTGATAGTACAGTATATGCATCTAGAAAAATACAAAAAGGTCTTGAGATATTTTCTTTTCTTTTTTTTATAGTTTCTCTCTTCTGGGACAACTGTTAAAATTTTTCAATAACTCGTTCTCTACTATTCTCACGTTTGTCCAATTAAATGCACTCTAAAAAACATACCATATGTCCCGTCCTGGATCTTGTTACCACACGAACAGTTCATTGGTATGTTTTTGCCTCAACTGTCCCTTGGTTGAGAAATGTGGTTGCAATTTATTCATTTCGAAGGGAGAAGAATTTGTGCAAGTTCTGTGACAAGCACTTCACAAATGAGTGTTTTACCAACTTGGGGCTGTTCAGGACAGGAATGTCGCTACTTCCGACAGATTGAGAATGTGATCCTGTCTTTATACGCCCTTCAAGGCCTTTCCACCAGTAGGATTGAGTAATATCATTGTAATCCATCATATACCCACCTCTCTATCAGCATCAACACCGCTGGCACTCGACCTCAGCTCAGACATGCATGGTGTGACTCCAAAAATGCACGACAACTCGTTGTCAAGGATATTGTCCTCGTTAAATTGGACAGGCGTGGGTGAAGGCGGTGTTGAGAAATCCTCCACAGTTGGAAACGGCTCTCATTAAACCCTTTGCCGTTCCATATTTAGCTAGCTCGCTAAGCTACTGTCAAATTTATATGCGTCTCAAAATCAGTCAAGCGATTGACTTTCTATTTTGGAAAGAAGTACGGCAACTTACGGAATCATCATACTTTGAGACCCATCTTTATTTACCATCGGAGCAGTTCTACTTGTATTCTAGAGTTGTTCAGAGAAACCTTGTTAGCATGTAACCAATGATCAATAAGTACTATTTAGACGAAAGTCTGTGATGAGGTTTTTCTTGACATCAAAATTTAAACAAATTTTGGATAATGAAATGAACCTTTTGCGGATTAAAAAGGCATGTGAGGTTGGTATGTCGCATGGCTTCTGGCTTCATCTTCACAAAAATATATTATAAGGCCAAGAGCTTTTTTAACACCTAACCATCAGATTCATATAGTAAGTCTCTTTTAACCATCTCATTCCTGAGGATAGTTTAGACCTCCTTTTCTATTATAATAAGCGCCTGTATTAGTGAAGACAGGCTATGATGTTAGGTGAAGAAGCTCCAGCTCCAATTCATACCAAAGGTTGAGCTCAGTGATCTCTGCCAGTGTTCCTCCACTTTCCTCCACCTTTGGTAAAACATTTTCATGGTGCTGACTTTGTGCACAGGGTTATAGTCATTTGTTCATCACAGAACTTTTGAACTTTGAACTGTGACTTTGCACATTATGTGCATTGTCTTGCTCATGATTGACCATGATTTCTATATTCCACTTCAATTCAATTTTATTTTATTTTCTTATTTTCTTATTTGTACATAATGTAAATTTAAAAAAATTACAGTTAAAAGTTTTTTTGTAAAAAATCTCTTATTTCATACTTTATATTCTTAAGGAAAACTCTTATTTTGAAATTTTTTATTCATCGGCGGTTGTATAAACATTCCACTTCATATCATACTGTGTATGACTGTGTATGTGACAAATAAAATGTAAATTTGAATTGGAATTATGGAACAGGTTTGAGCTTCTTATTTTCCAATAAAAGGAAAAAAAACATTTTGTGTGCTTTTAAATATAGTGTAAACAACTGTGTGCTTTTGAATATAGTTGCAAATTTCACCCATTGTTCTAAACTGAAAGTAAGCAATCAACAATGAATTAATCAGTAATACTTTGATTAGTTCTAGCAGGACAATCCTAACAAATGAGTTATACAAGACTAATGAAGATCAGATAGTTTAAATAGTTTAAACAAACAGAATTAAAAACAAAACACACAATAAGGCTGTCGAAAATACTCTGTCTTCATTATAAAATGAGGCTAATAATAAAATAAAAAAGATTCCCCAATATCAAGTGCACTCTTTTGTGGTAAACAATTTAATTGATATGTGAGCTCTGGAGAAATATTATGCAAAACATTGTTGGTTAGTAAATTTACATTGGAGTAAATTCTATGGGAAGGAACAAATATATGTTATGGCGGTCAGGGGTCCACATACTTTTGACCATACAGTGCAATCTGGAACAGGTGTTAAAGCAAAGCAAAAGTCCTTGCAACTGAGAAGATAAGATTAAATCTGAGAACTGCTGAATACGCTCTGGTATGAATGAGTAATTGAAAGAAATTTACATGAAAATGAAATGATTTCAAACAGCTCAATAATTTATGAAAACGTACAGAGGGGTGACAAATAAAAGAGGAAAAAATCAACTATATAACGTTATTCTGACAGATCACCTTTTGAAATAATTCTATGCTGCTGGGAGCGGTGTCTTTCCACATGACAATGCTGAAGACGCAAGGGCACGGGGACAAATCCCAACCCAGACGAAATAATACATTAGCACGTTAACATGACTGGTATGGCATAGATATATCAACAAGGGAACGTCTATGCACATTGAGTTGCTTACTTTAGGTTCCTGTCTCCTTTGGGTGTACTCGTATGCTCTGTCTTTCATAAATATTCAAGTCCATGTGCTGTGCAGACCATAACTTTTCATTCAGCAGACATACAGTACTAGGCCGTTCAGTTCATGTCCTGTTCTCCCACTACGATTCTCCCCATACTCTACTCTCAACCTTTCACACATAACTTCTCTCAGGTTTTTTTTTTTTTTCTCGTCTTAGCTAAGAGCTAGTCAGGATGTCTCTCCCGTGGAGACCTGTACTGTCTTGTCTTTGACTGCAGACTTTGTTATGATTCTGACAGGATGTATTCTGGAATGGAGTAGCGCCCTCGTCTTGCGTTCGATGACTTCATAGTGCTTGAGCTGTTCTCGAAGCAGCTAAGACTACATTGTCAGTTAAACTCTCTGGCGTCTGATGTGCTTCGTTTCGTCTCACAGATTTGCATAACAGCTTTCAAATGAAGCTTTTCTTGAATTCTTATTCTTAGCCTGTGTCCAAGTGGCAGACTCGGAAGAACGGCATAATGCCTGACACTGGCACGGAGAGCTAATGGCTTGAGGTTTGGGAGAGTGATGTTAAGCTTTTTGGTGGTTAAGGCCACAGTTTGCTCGTCTAATGGACCTTGTATATATTTTCGATTTTTTTTTTCCAATACAGAAAGTGATCCTAAATGGTTAAAGTTTGAGCAAATCATTACATAATACCATTCATAATAATAATAATAATAATAAAATCTGAATGATGACATTGTTCATAGCATTTCATACACTTACATTTGGCTGGCTGTATCCAGCAAAACAGCTTGAAACATAATTAGGTGTTTGATTAATACGTATCTGTCTTGCAGCGAGCTCAATTACTCAGCTGATAAGCAGCGACCGAGGAAGATTATACTTTGTAATTTCAGCCTTGTACTTGCTTATTTATCGACGTGCTTAAAACATGCATCGAACCTAAACGAGCATCGTCTCTTCTCCTTACAGCGCTCTGTCCAGCCGCTCGCTCTGGCTTTAGTTCAGGTAAGATAATGAGCTACCACTTTGTTCCTTCTTCTTGAGCATCTGCCATTCACTTTAAGTAGACCCATATACTTCCATACACATCACTGCTCTCTCTCTCTCTCTCTCTCTCTCTCTCTCTCTCTCTCTTCCTCTCTCAAATGAGTTTCCTCTCATTAAATGTTTCCAGAAGAATAGAAAATCAATGGTGCATACCAGTGTTAAAGAACTTTTTTTTTCTTAATTCATCAATCCTTATCTGTTTCTTTTTCTCTCTCTCTCTCTCTCTCTCTCTCTCTCTCTCTCTCTCTCTCTCTCTCTCTCTTTCCCTCTGAATTGCATTGCCTCACCAAGGGAGGAAAAACAAAGTATAGATCAGCTGCTTTCAGAAGTAATCTACCTGTTTGTCGGCGCGAGAGCGTAAGCTCGGCTGCCTGTCCAGGCCTTTTTTTCCCTCCCGTACCCGTCTGGATTGTTTAACATCCACCCCTCATGAAAAAAAAACCCTTCTGTAAAGCTTTACTCAGCCTGACACATATCTCCACTGCTTGGAGTACAATTTATAATGTTTTTTTTTTTCGTTTGTGTCTTTCTCCCACTCTCTGCCAAGCATTTAAAGTTAGAGCAAAGGTCACACCTCTTTATTGTTTTCTAGTCTGTCTCTCTTTCTCTCCATTCCAACATGATTTGGTTAGGTCCAGCCTAGGTTACAACACATTAAGTTTAAGGAGACTAGACTTACACCTTCTCCTGGAGCGATGTCATTTTATAACGTCTCGGATGTCTTCTGTCTTTCAGGAATGGACTCATACCTTTAAAATGTGCACACAAACACACGTTCACAGTCCGAACCTTTTTTTTGCTCCTTTTTTCCGGCTCGCTACGGCCTCTTTTCACCTGGGGAATAAGTTAGACACACACACAACCACACATGCACACACACAATAATGTAGGGAGCTGGCCATCTTTCAGGCTGTTGTGCTGCTATCTGCCCGCGAACAGCTTTGCTAACCCCGCGCGGCTGAGCGGCAAAACAATGCCTCTCTTTTTTTTTCTTCCCTTTTTCTAATTTATTTATTTATTTATTATCTCCTCTAACGGGCTATTTTTTCCCTCTCGCACGATGGCATGTGTGAAGGAGGACAGGAGGCAGGGCCGGATAGGGACTGAGTGTTGCAGGCTGTCCTGCAGGTACTCGTACAGCTCATTGTTGGGAATAATGGATGTGCTAGCTCCAGAAGCCTGGCAATAGCTATCACTGGAGCTATCAGCAGCGCGCACACACACACACACACACACACACACACACACACACACACACCCTTACACACATACACGTTTAAGGGTTTGAGTGGTCTGTGATGAATGGCTTTGAGAGGGGTTGTCTGCGATCAATAATCCACTAGTGCTCAGCCAGATGAGTGAAAAGGGGCTCGCCGCTCCACTCCTCTCCCCCCGCCGCGTGCTTCAGACTCTCGTTAAAAGGCCAGCGGTTTTCTCATCGCCGTTCGGATCGGCAGCGTGAAATATTTCGTCGAAGCCCAGCCATGTATGCAACGCACTCGGACGAGGAGTGTGTATCGCGCTTGATGATGTATAATCAGCCTGTGCGATGATGCACTGATGGAAGGGTCGAAGTGAAACTGGAGATGAGCTGAAAGCCTCTCCTCGGTGGATAAGAGCGAAGAGATGGTTTGGGTTACAATCAGAGGCCAGCTGGTGTACACACACACACACACAGACACACACCACTCGTTTTTCTCATCCAATCGCACAAACATGAAGACGCGAA
Source organism: Clarias fuscus (assembly GCA_030347435.1). Lineage (NCBI taxonomy): Eukaryota > Metazoa > Chordata > Actinopteri > Siluriformes > Clariidae > Clarias > Clarias fuscus. Next base: position 18,704,359 of record CM059204.1, on the reverse strand, counting down.
TCCATCAGCAGCTATTCATATTTTAAAAAGACTTTTTCTCAATTCTGTGTATTTAAGCACTTTCCCCTACTATTTCTGGTGAATATCCTAATGCCTAATTACACCTTCCAGACCATCAACAAAATACCTCCTATACACTCAAACACTCAGCTCAGCAGGCAGGCCACAACTGTCTTAAACGCTGTAGGATGAAGCGGGTAAATATACACCTCACACACCACACACCACACACACACACACACACACACACACACACACACACACACACACACACACACACACACACACACACACACCTCCATCCCTCTGTCCCCCTTCAATCCCCTCCCAGACTTCAAGCGTCCAGTTTTCAAGTAAGCTTCATGCCGCGTGTTGATTTGGCGCCTCCGGCCACTGCACCTGTTGCCGTCAGCATGTTGTGCATGAGCTGCTCCGGTCACCCCTACCAGTGGAGTGCGTGTGTGTGTGTGTGTGTGTGTGTGTGTGTGTGTGTGTGTGTGTGTGTGTGTGTGAGAGAGAGAGAGACAGGAAGAGAGAGAGAGAGTAACTGTCAGACTAACTGCCCTCCTGCTCTAATGAAGTCAGGGTCAGGTGTGTGCGTGTACGCATATGTGTGTGTGAGTGTGTGCGTGTGGGTGTGAGTGCTCGTCTGCCCGCACTCTAATGAAGGCAGGGTCAGATGCACTATGCGGCTAATTGGTAGAGTTTGCCTGCGGCTGCTGGGGCTTAGTGTGATTGAAGAGTCCGGCTGGGGTCTTTTCCGCTCCAGCAGAGAACACACACACACACACACATGCACACTCACACACAGACACAGGCACACACACATATACCCTTGCTAATACGCACACAATAAAGCACCGCCGTCCACCTTAATCTTAGTATAGCTTGAAGTGAGAATCGGATCACCCTGACCCTCACCAAGGAGAGATGAGCTAAAGAAAATCATTTCAAGGTAGTGACAGGAGGAAGAGCATGATACTCTCTCTCTCTCTCTCTCTCTCTCTCTATCTCTCTGTCTCGCTTTTTTCTTCTCCTTTCTCTCTTTAGGTTTGTACTGAATGTCAAGCTTTAACCCCAAGAATCTGTTCACACCTGGTGTTAAATCACCTTCATTTATTGTGATCGCAGAGTGTCCTGACAGCAGCTAAGGACCGCCTAATCGACTGCAACATTGTCCTAAAATAAAACACTTCATTATTGTGAGTAGGACTGCACCTAACAACTCTTTTAATAGTCGTCCTATCAAGCGATTATTGAAACGAATAATGGACTATTCAGATTATGAATTATGATTGTCATGAACAAAAAGACATTACTTAATAACTTTTACTTAGCTATTAGCTTTTTAATTGAGGTTAAGGTTCCTTTAGACATTTGATGAATACCACGTTCACAAATATGTCTTTTAATGAACATTCCTGCTGATAAAATGATAATAAAAATCCTAATATCCATTTTTGTGTCCAACTCAAAAATGAAAGATAATTAGCATCAGTAAAATTTAACAACTACCACATAGTCAGAAACGCAGCCACTGATTGGTCAATAAGTCAAAAACGCAGCCACTGATTGGTCAATGAGCCAGGAATGCAGCCTCTGATTGGTTGACAGGACAGGATAAGTCATTCGATAAGTAAAGCATGCCTCTGCGGAATGGTCGACAAGTCAGGAAGGCAGCCTCTGATGTGTTGACCACTCTAGAGCACATACAGTACGATGAAGAACACATGCGATGATGTCACCAATTGTTCAATTCGTTGGCAACTAATTTAGACGATTTGAGTCGATTGTTGTTATTCATTGCACCTAACAGGGAGACCTGAGTTAACCATTCATTAGCAAAACACATCATGGAAATGTTTGAAACCATCCATCCAGGTGCATGAGATAGTATTCATGGGAAGATTTTTCCTGCAAACAAAACAAAACAATGTATGAAAGCGGATCACAGGCGGGATGTTAACATCAGGTGTGAACAGCTAAACTCTTGTCTTTTTTTTTTACTTGCCATTGTGTTTTGACTGAATCTGTGATGAGACGATTGGAGTGACTGACAGAGTACAGTTCTCGAAATGTTTTTGGCATTGCTTGAAGCGTTTGTCAAAAACACTCACATCTTGCCTTGACCTGCATTTTGTCTGCATATCAGTTGTGTTCTACTTTTTCTTCAATCAAAAAAAGGTTAAGTATTCCAGGCTCTACTAGCGATAAGCAATGAGATGATAAAATGCCATAAAGTGCTGACTGATACACCTAAAAAAAACAAAAAACAATCTGACTTCACAGGCATAATGCGATTGATAAAATGTTAATTTTTCCTAAAAACATTTGCAAACTTTTCTCCTGGCAGCTCATTTCCATTTAATAATAACGTTTTGCCATAAAAGTAATTTATGTAATGATGGCACTTCCTGCAGTCGGCTATTAGCACATAAGTTTTGCTTTGTCAGCAGAAAAAAAAGAAAAGAAAAAAAGTGGTCTACTGTGGGGTTCAACAGAAAAGCATGTGCTCTATTGTCAGCAGGATCGTGACTAACCACTTGCAGGGATCTGTAAGCTCATGTATGCAGAAGGGTAGAAGTGTGAATTAGGCTGGAGAGTTTATGTCTCTCCGAATATCCACAATGAGCATCATCCAGAACACAACGATGACTTTTCATTTACAAGTATAAGTCGATGTGCGGTAGTCTATTAACAAACACAGACATCGTGCTGTTTCCTATAGCTAGCAGTTTCCATATTTTTAATTAATCTGACCATTACTTTGCCTGTATTGTGCCCAGATCCTCCTTATTTTTTGTGGAATTGCTTTTGTTTCAAACAGAATAAAGGTAGAGGCCGGAACATGTGCACCAGAGGGTCGTGACCTAGCTGTGGAAACATGTATAATGGCACAACCCAACAGTTAATTTATATAATTTAACCACTCCAGCTCATTCGTTCTGCCCTTTAGAAATAGACAATTCAAGGCAAGCGATTTCTTCTGCTTCATGGTAACGGTATTCTTTTCTATAATCTCTAATAGTCCGACATTCAGCTGAGACTTTCTGCTTTCTGCATTATTTTGTGCTAACATTGTGGAATTTGAAACGTAATCCTGGGTTTTTCAGATTCGGGAAAGATATCTGGGATGTCTCAAACTCGCGTATTATGTCCTACTGAGCCCTGAAAAAGAACAAAGGTGGAAAAAAATACAAAAGTGTTACAGGATAGGAGAAAAAATATAGAAGAAAAAAAACTGGTCCTTTTTTTTTTATAAGATGGGTGAGACAGCTGTATATCTGTATGAATTACTGTATTACTGTATGAATAGTCATTGATAGACAATTTCCGAAATCTCATTTTTCAATTGGTTAGGCAAATTGGTGAGGTTACGAAAACCCGCCTAACACAGTAACAAGAATTTGGTCCGTTTATATAATTTTGCCCAGCTTTGTACAATCCATATAAACCAAAGAAAGTTCTTTTTCAGAACTCGCTTTTTCAATGATATCTTTACATTTTATACATTGGAGGCCCCGAAAACTTTCTGTCACATCTTGAAGTTAAACCTATGCCATAAATGAAATTGAGTAGAAGTGACGTTATGAGCAGTTATGTGCCAGATTACGTCACAGTATCTAGTGCTTTTTAAAAAAAAAAATCTAATTTAGCACTTTAGTCCTCTAGGGGCGTGGCTATATCAACGCGATATTTGATATAGCGAGCCAATCAATGTAATAGTTTACCGAGCATGCAGAAGACACAGATGACAAAAAACCTCAAAAAACAGAAACGAAAGTTTGTCTTGGAACCCATGTTCCGAAATCGTGGGTCTAGTAAAAAGCAGTAATGTGAAGTACCATTATGAGCTACTAATAAGCTACTTGCTCAAAGTAAACAAAAAGTTGCACCAATAGATATTAATTAGAAAAGCTAAACTGAATATTTCTCCTGGGATAAGTTAATATTTTCACAGCCTAAATAACAGCACTGAAGTGCTATACATGAGTTCGAATGTGCTGGAGTCATTTTAAGATGAAACTTAAAATGAACAGGGAGTGTATTTGGCTGACGACGAGAGAAGTACAACTTAGCGTAAACAAGGTGTAAAATACACAACCTTATAAAATATTATTTCTTTAATAAGTTAGGCAGAGAGTTCTGACATACAGAAAGACTGGCAGACATGTACATGTGCTTCAACCAGAAATAATAATATCACTGATTACATTAAAGCGGATCAGCTTATTTTTAGCTTTAACCTTTTAACTATTTCTAAATAGTTCTGCTGGTATGTAATAACTGTTACATCTCAGTCTTAGCGTCAGTCTAAAATACATTTCTGGATAATTTTAAGTTATTTTTAGCTTGGTCTCAGTGCGCGTGTGACACTCGTATAGTCAACATTCGTTCACGCGTGTACTGTTTACTATAACACTGTGACCGTGTGTTATCTGCAAGCTAGTTGGTGTGTGTGTGTCCATGTGCCTATGTGTATGTATGCACGCTTGGTTGAGTAAGAATCTCTATTGGTAAACTGGTGTGTTCGTGTGTATGCACACGGGTGTGTGTGAAAGTTGTCCTACACAGCAGCACTAGGTAAAGGTAAAGTGCAGGTTAATTTGTGTTATGTTTACTTTATATTTTGTATCAGTAATTTTTATATGAATATTTCTGGGTTGTGGAACGAATCGTCAGAGTTTCCATTGTTTCTTATTGGAAGATTTGCTTTTATATATGAGTGTTTTGATATACAAGCACACTTTCGGAACGAATTATGCTGCCAATCCAAGGTTCCACTGTACTTCTTTTTTTAAATATGGTTGTCGTTAATAATGAGGCCTATATTTGTTTTGCTTTTATTCAAACTGCATATGAATGAATTGAAGAGTGACCCAGTCACTTGGGTTTTTGTAAGGCCTATTTTTGAAATCTCACAATAAAAAGATTTAAAATCATTTTTCTGCATATATGTTTCAAATTCCTCTTAAACATTTTTCCTTCAGTGTCCCTTTAGGGTTCCTTATCCTTCGGGGTACCTTATCCATTTACTCAACTCACTCACTCATCGCCTATACCGCTTTATCTTGTATTTAGGGTCGCGGGGGGCCTGTCAGAGGACTTCGGGTACGAGGCTGGGTACACCCTAGATAGGGTGCCAGTCCATTGCAGGGTGCACACACACATATACACACTCATTCTTATCTTTCTAATCTTTCTATTCTAATCCATTTAAATATTTATAATTTCATCACCTGATATAAAAGTCATTAGAATGAATGCATATTAATTATAAACATAAAAGTGGAGCTGAAAATTGCGCAGAGAGGAAAGAAAACTAATTGTACAGGGCAGTCGCAAATTTAGCATACGTTCCTGTCATGTGGTGTGTATACACATAATGACACTGTTTGCAAAGACAATTATTGTTTGAGCAGGACTACTGTTATGTCAGCTCCCAGAGTATGTCCCAACCAAAAAAATAAATGAAAATGTGTATACTGTGTGTGTGTGTGTGTGTGTGTGTGTGTGTGTGTGTGTGTGTGTGTGTGTGTATATACACACATGGACAAAATTGATGGTACCCTTCGGTCAATGAAAAAAAAACTCACAATGGTCACAGAAATAACTTTAATCTGACAAAAGTAATAATAAATAAGAATTCTATGAATGTTAACCAATGAAAGTCAGACATTGCTTTTCAACCATGCTTCAACCTAATTATTAAAAATAAATAAACTCATGGAACAGACCTGGACAAAATTGATGGTACCCCTAACTTAATAGTTTGTTGCACAACCTTTTGAGGCAATCACTGCAATCAAACGATTCCTGTAACTGTCAAATGAGACTTCTGCACCTCTCTGCAGGTATTTTGGCCCACTCCTCATGAGCAAGCTGCTCCAGTTGTTTCCGGTTTGAAGGGTGCCTTTTCCAGACAGCATGTTTCAGCTCCTTCCAAAGATGCTCAATAGGATTGAGGTCAGGGCTCATAGAAGGCCACTTTAGAATAGTCCAATGTTTTCCTCTTAGCCATTCTTGGGTGTTTTGGGTCATTGTCCTGTTGCAAGACCCATGACCTGCGACTGAGACCCAGCTTTCTGACACTGGCCAGCACATTTCTCTCTAGAATCCGGTGATAGTCTTGAGATTTCATTGTACCCTGCACAGATTCAAGACACCCTGTGCCAGATGCAGCAAAGCAGCCCCAGAACATAACAGAGCCTCCTCCATGTTTCACAGTAGGGACAGTGTTCTTTTCTTGATATGCTTCATTTTTCCGTCTGTGAACATAGAGCTGATTTGCCTTGGAAAAAAATTCCATTTTTGTCTCATCTGTCCATAGGACATTCTCCCAGAAGCTTTGTGGTTTGTCAACATGTAATTTGGCATATTCCAGTCTGGCTTTTTTATGATTTGTTTTCAACAATGGTGTCCTCCTTGGTCGTCTCCCATGTAGTCCACTTTGGCTCAAACAACGACGGATGGGGCGATCTGACACTGATGTTCCTTGAGCATGAAGTTCACCTTGGATCTCTTTAGAAGTCTTTCTGGGCTCTTTTGTTACCATTCGGATTATCCGTCTCTTTGATTTGTCATCGATTTTCCTCCTGCCACGTCCAGGGAGGTTGGGTACAGTCCCATGGATCTTAAATTTCTGAATAATATGTGCAACTGTAGTCACAGGAACATCTACCTGCTTGGAAATGGTCTTATAGCCTTTACCTTTAACAAGCTTGTCTATAATTTTCTTTCGAATCTCCTGAGACAACTCTTTCCTTCGCTTCCTCTGGTCCATGTTGAGTGTGGTACATACCATGTCACCAAACAACACAGTGACTACCTGGAGCCCTATATATAGGTCCACTGACTGATTACAAGATTGTAGACACCTGTGATGCTAACTAGTGGACACACCTTGAATTAACATGTCCCTTTGGTCACATTATTTTCAGTATTTTCTAGGGGTACCATCATTTTTGTCCAGGCCTGTTCCATGAGTTTATTTTTTGAAATAATTCTGTTGAAGCATGGTTGAAAAGCAATGTCTGACTTTCATTGGTTAACATTCATAGAATTTTTTAAAATTATTACTTTTGTCAGATTAAAGTTATTTATGTGACCATTGTGTGTTTTTCTTTCATTGACCGAAGGGTACCAACAATTTTGTCCACGTATGTATATGTATGTGTGTGTGTGTGTGTGTGTGTGTGTGTGTGTGTGTGTGTGTGTGTGTGTTGTTTGAGGATTGTCAATTTCATTTAAGAATTTTACCTTTTTTTAAATGTGTATGTTTTTAAACTCTTTGTATGGATTTACTCAATCTATAAGAAAATAAATGTTACATAGAATTGGAACTCATCCTACACAAATACATCAAATGTAAAGAGGCCTCATTAGACACAGGAGTTATTAGACAGAACTGCTTTTAGGAGGGTGGAAGTGACACTTCAACGCCTAGATTTTGACACAACATCAGTTTCCGGCTTTTACGCCTTCCCTGGTAAATCACAAAATGTGTGTGTATGCATATGTGGGTTTCTCACCATTTTTTCCTGTCAAGATCGCTAGCAGTATGGTTTCTTACAATACTTTAAATGTAAGCTAACATTTGTATTTCCATTAATCATTAATCATCACTATTCCATCAAGTAAAAAATAAGAGGCCTCTCCATGTAAGACCTTTAGGTGCTGTGGGTTTCGAGGTGCGTGGATCGGCGTTGTTTGTTCAATGCGTTCCGTGGGTGCTTGGTTATGGACAATGTACGGCTAGATCAACAATCTTGAACTCTTTGCCTGTTAAGCCCATTACACAGCAGGCTGTGATGGACTGAGTGTTCTGATCCTTTTCTACATATACATGTGCTTTGGAGTTCCGTTAATTAGATAGATCCTTACACTAGGTTACAGTCCATCACTGTTGTGAAGTGCTTTTTTTCCCAGCATTGACTTTTTTTCAGGACTTTGGCTTTTCTGTGATGTCGGACCAGGTGGGCTGGCCTTTGGTTCATACAAGCATAGATGAACCATGGGTGCCCATGATCCTGTTTCTAGTTTACTTGTACGTAATTAATAATTAGTGTTTCTAAAGTCCCCCTGCAGTGGTGTTAGTGTTAGTGGCTTATCGGTGTATATATTACCAATATGTGGCATTTATATCAGCAAACTGAGTTTTTTTTTTTCTTTTTAATAAATGTTGGATGGAAATGTGGCTAGTGTTAAAATTAAAGCTTCTTAACATGACTCTGAGTATAATAATGGACAGACAGAAGTAAAAAAAAAAAAAATCTGAAAGCTTTAAATGTCTACCTGCTGTTTTAAATACTTCCATTAAAGATATTAAAAATGCTAATTGTCCCAGAGTTTGTGCTCTCCGAGTGCTTACACTCGCCAGATCCTTTCACTGCTAAATTTGGCCTTACCACTCTTTGCCTTGCTAACTCCTCACGCACCTCCTCCATTCTTTTGCACTCTCGCTTCGTTTCTATCCGTCCCTCTTAGTCACTCTTTTTTCACCTCAGTCGTGCCTATGCATTTTGTTGCATCTTTTACTCGCTTCCGCCCTTGTTATAACCGCAAACACTGATGGTGAGATGTTTTGAGTAATTTTCTCAGTTTTGCTGGCACACAAACAGGATAAATATACAATTTTCACAGGGATGGGAGGGGAGAAGCAGGGAACTAATTAAATCTGTTGGGATATTAGGAAGACATTAGGGGGAGAAAATTGTATCGTGGTATTCGGTAGAGAATCAGAAAATTGTAATTAGTGAGGCCCTTATTTCAGCTTGTTAAAAGTTTTTAGCTATCGTATTTAAGCAGAGAGAGAACGGATTGGACTTATCACAGAGAGAGAGTGAGAGAGACAGAGAGAGTGACCCGTCTCACCTCTTCACCTGGGCTACTCTGTCTTCTTCTTTTTTTCTCTCCTCCTTTCTCATTTTCCGTGGCCTAGAAATTAGCCTGTCACGGTTGCTCGATGGCTGCAGGCTCAATTTGCCCTCCTCAACAGCAGCCTGAAGGCTGAATGTACAGTACAAGGAATTTTCATTTTCACCTGCATGCAGCTGCTACTTCAGCTTGGTCTAGTCTCTTGTAAGATTCAAATATGATATAAGGAGTACCTATTTATTTCTTATTGATGAAGCGCGTAATGAATGATTTATTTCTATGCTCTTGTTTTTTTTTTTTTTAAATACAGTACTTACTGTAATAACATTCTCTGTTTAACTTCTTCAACTTTACTGGGGTTCTGAAAGTACTGTTAGAACAACAAGATAATACCTTGCGAGATATGAATAGTAAAAAAATGAACAATTACAGTAAAGCAGGACCTCAATCAGTCAACTTATAATGATAATCTGTCATTGTTGTTCTTTCTTCCAATATCATATAACCTCCAATATCATTGAATTCGTTTTGATGTAAGCCAAGACACTCTACTTTCAGACAATAATACCAATGAGGGACAGTTTAATAGGGTAATTAGGATACATTTTATCTTATGAATTTGGATTCCAGTGATAGCATATTTTTGGGAAGCCCTTATGCGTACGGCAGGCCAGGTTTTATTTTTTATGACACATATGGCTGTTTCTTTTGTCTTCACAGGGCTTTGGAGAAAAGAAATCCCGCTATAAAAATAAAAGCGAATTGAAATTGATGAAACGGCGATGCTTTTAGAAGCACAATGATGCATTAATGAGACCTGTAAACATAATGAAGTATGAAGAACTTACTGTATCTGCAGACTGCTGCAGGTACATCCCGCTATTTATCTTTCTCTGAGGATTTATCTTTCCTCGAGTAGTTACAGCGATTTTTATGGTTACTATCCTTCCTTCCTTTGCTCCTTCTGCTTTTTTTTTCTCGTTTCTTGCTGCCTTCCCAAAAGAAAGGTTTATGTCTTAAATGTAAGTGATGGCTGGTTTAAACTCACTCCCATTTTCTTCCCCTAGCTTCCTGTAGTATTTCTGTCCATATGTAGCTCTGGGTCAGTCTTTTCCTCTCCATGCTGTTGCCTTTAAATCTCCTGCTTGTTCAGTTCTCTCTCTCTCTCTCTCTCTCTCTCTCTCTCTCTCTCTCTCTCTCTCTCTCAATAAGCCCGGTGGTATTAGTGTTGTCAGAATAGAAAACGAATGGATGTGCCTGGCTTTCTCTCTCTCTCTCTCTCTCTCTCTCTCTTTGCCAGGTGGTGCCTCAGCCCTTGTTAAAAAGTGCAGCCCGGGAGTACGCATGCTTTTTAAGAGCTGAAAGATGCGTGGGAGATTAGCATCGCAGATATAAATGCCTCCTTTTGCTCCCAGGTGTCATTTTGCTTTCTTATGCGTGTCATCTAGGTCTTCTCCATTTCCAGTTTGTTCTCATTTCACACGTCTACTATATTAACATCCATAGACCCCAAGGCTAATGACCATGTTGTGGCAAGTGAAGTTACCAAGCGATTAAGAATGTGATTGTTGAAATTGATTTCAGCAATGTGGTTTGGGTTAGGTAAGTGCATGCATGGTGTGTCTTGTTTGTGTGGCAATCCCCTTCCCAACAGAGAGCCCCCTCCATTTTTGTTAACCTCATTGATAAATGGAGCATTAGTCCTGAACAGAAGCCCGTAAGAACCTGAATTTGATTCAGAACATATTTTTAGCATAATAGGTTTAGCCGTGGGTTAAGTTGGAAATGATTTTACATTTATTAATCAAGCCTTTGTCAAGAATTTATCAAAGGGCAAGAACAATACAGTACATTGCTGAACGTTACAATAGCTTTAGCATGTTCTCGTCGTGTTCGGTGGGTTTTCCCCAGTTGCTCAGCTCTTCTCCACAACCCAAGGATGTATGCCATGGGTCAACTGGCATTTTCTAGTGTTTTTCTAGTGTGTGAGTGTGTGTGCCTAAATATTGCAAGAAGGTTTTGGAGAGGCACAGGGATGGGAGTTTGGAAATGTTTGAAGTGGGGCAAAGCAAGTTTTGCCTTTTTTATTTTTTTCCTTCTTGCAAAATTCTTCAAAAAAAATTTCATTTTTGGGTCCACAACATTTACAAACAAATCTCTGATCTTAATTTCTTAAAACACTGCACTCCAAACCTCTAGTCAGGTTTCCCGAACAGTACACTCCTAACTTCTGGTCTTCTTTCCTAAAAAACTTTCCCAACTCCAATCCTTTGATCTGATTTCCAAACACTACACTCCAAACCCCTGGTTGGGTTTCCGAAAACACTGATCTGATTTCTAAACACTACAGTCTAAACTGGTCTGTTTTTCTAAAACACTGCACTCCTATCCCCTGGTCAAGTTTCCAAACACTACACTCCAAAACTCTGATCTTATTTTCAAAACAAAAAAACAAAAAAAACACTACACTCAAAACCCATTTGTCTGGTTTATAAACACTACGCTAAAAACCCCTTTGATCTGATTGTCAGACACTACACTCTACAACTCTGGTCTTCTTTTCCTAAAACACTACACTCCAAACATCTGGAATATGAATCGTTTCTTCATTCTTAAGAACCTAACGTCCAACTTAGCAGAGCTGACTCTGGTACACCTTCAAGCTTGGAGAACCCACACAACATACGCTAGTCATGATTTGTACATATTTTATTTTTTGTCCTCCGTGAGCAACTGTGCACTCTGCAGGGAGGGATATATTATGGAACACCCTTTCACACCCTCCTCCCCTTTTTTTCAGCCCAACATGAATTCATCTCCTCCTGTGTCCCATCACCCCCGCAAGCTTCCAAGCTGTCACGCCAGCCTGGGCTGCGTTCCTCATTGCCAAGGCACGGCAGGACCAGATCCGGCCTTCGAGGCTCGCGTTGCCCTTCGCGCAAGCTGCAACGGACCCTTCCTCCGCAAATGTTATCTAAATGCTAAGCACTTTGGCACTTGCTGGCAGGATCTCGTTGTACACATCGTGCACTCTGAGAGAACACTTTGCCGGTTTGCGAGTGTGAAGCGATTGCTTGGTGTAATGCCTAGTGAACAGCAAAGTGAGCTGATTTCACTGTGTTTGAATTAAGAAGCCACGAGGCAGGCTTTAGGTGCTGGAAAAGCCTGAACGATGGAGAGATTTAACACGACCAGAAACGGAAATTACGCATTACAGACAGATGGCTGTTCATATCAGTCTTCAGTACAGTGTGGGTTCAAGGCTTTTGTAGGAAGACAGATTATGCACTAAGCAATGGTTAAAGTCAAATCCGATTATACTCGAATTTCTTGCATTAATATCAGAATGTGGACGTTGCCTGGATGGCTCACACCTGCAGAAAGAGCTACAGTATATCCAAGGATAAGTTAAAGTAAACCAAACAGCTGAATATGAACACCACATGAGATAAAAGCTGGTGTCCCGTTTCCTCTGATCGGGTTTCTCTGGCCTGTGTGGCTTTTGCGAATTTCCAATCCTTAACCATGAAACTAGTTCTTCATAGATCAGCAATATTTATTTGAGGGCATGAAAATCAAAAGCTTGTGCTTTTTTGTGAGCGGAAACAAAAGGACAATGCTGAGCTGTTCCAACATGATTGCCAAGCAGCATTTTCATTTCAAAGTCAAGTCAGGCGCATGCGTACTCTACATGCGCATATGCGTTTGTTCAGATTACTTGCTGAAATCTGCCATTTTTTATATACATCTCGCTTTTTTCCCCCACTTATTTGAACCCTGCCTGCAGTGGGAGAGGGGAAACATCTGGAATAAGATGGATTTTAACTTCTCTGGGTCTGATTTCATCGAGTTCAGCTTTTAGACTGAAAAATAGTCCATTTTTATGTCCTAAAGCTGTTGCGATTACTCTAAAATTCTTCTGTGCTGAAAACCCAGACAATGATTATGCCAAATTCCAGAAAGACTGGAATGTTTTAGCGAACCCTATTTGCCAGCGTTTTCAGCCTCTTAAGGTACTATGATTGTTCGCACACTGTGGCGTCCCTGCAAGCTGGTATGAATGAAGCGTTTCCTGTCGGGAGCAGTCAAGAGGGAGGGACGTTATGACTATTATTTCCTGAATAGACGCCATAGGAAGTCATCGAGCGATCAGGAAGAAGTGGCGGAAGTCATGCCAAGGATAGGCCTCTGCCCTTAAGGGACAAAAGCGATCCACAGGACGACTTTGTTCTTGTTTTGATTACAAACTATCAGTTTCATGAGCAGCCAGACAGATTGCCAGCTATTTGAATTTCTTTTTTTCGTCCTCAGATCCTTGTGCACAGCTGTCGCTAGTTTTGGCGCTCTGGGCTACACGAGGCTCTTTTTATTTGGTTGTGTGGAGGTACATAAATAATGAAATGGAGCTGGTAATTGGCCTTTCACGGTAATTAGGCTTTGGCTGTCAGCTAAGCCAGTGCCTTTCTCTCGTCAGAGGAGTCTAAACCAAGGACGGTAATTACTATTATCTGTGGAGGTTGTTGACACAACAATAATCCCGTCCGTAGCGAGCCTATCATGGTGCTACATGGCTGCCCCCTTTTAGCATCTTTTGAAAAAAAGAAAAAAGAAAAAAGCAAAGCAGGGTTTATCTTAACACTAATTTTCTCCTTTCAGTCTTGACTGCACTGCAGAACGCTTAACCCTGTGTTTCTGAATTTTACGCTCAGTGACGCTGAAAAACTCGGCATATTTTCATTAGACAACCAGTTTGACTTTTGCCTACGAGCTCTGTGGTGCTTGGTCCTAAACTGCATTATCAGGCATCTCAGCAGGATTTCTAGTGCATCCGTAATCCTGTTATTTCTTTCACCGGTAACTCCGGGGTTATTCAGGAATGGTGATTGTGTCTGTGTGTGTGTGTGTGTGTGTATATGTGTGTGTGAGTGTGTGCTTGCACGCCTGGCTATCAGGCTGTCTCTGTGAGAGATTGGATTCCTTCGACCCTATGCTGTTCCATGGTTTCTCCTTCCAGCTCTTCTTTCCCATCTTTTTTTCCCTACTTTTGTCGTAACTCACATTTAGAAGTGAACATATAAAAGGGAAAAGTGACAGGGAATGTTGTCCCTGTGTTCTCTATTTGTATAAAACGAGTTCCTTCTGATGGCCAAAGTGAAGAATGTGAGACGGACTTACTATATCTTCCAGATCGTCTTGAATCAGTGGTTGGAATGAGATCAGTTTGTAGGCCTGAAGGGTCTAATGTGGTGATTAGAGCAAATTTAGTAAGTTAGGACACTGCTGCTTGCACACTAAGCTCCTTTTTTTTTTTTTTTTTTTTAAGCTGTGGCCACCCACAGTGCTTTAATGCTCTAAGGAATTATAATCTCTTATTGCTCATGGAGGACTGGTGGAGACAGATTGCTGTCTCTGGATTTCTAGGTATATAGACATGGATATGAAAATTGATCTAGCCGTACATTTTTTTTTTTGAAGTGTTATAATGCCATGGACCGGGTAGGCATCCAGAGCGCCTGTCCCTCCTCCAGGGCGGAAATGTTTTTTTAATAACTTTCTCTATCTCTACCCTGATCTGCTGCGAGACCTCTATCTTTGGTGCAGTGGAAATGGAGTGGTGGAGTGCTGGCCTGTAATGAATACTGCATGTTTCTGGGAGATAAATACAGGGAGGATGCCGTTCTCTCCATGGTAATGGGAGTTGGGACTGCAAGTCTGTAGTGTATGCGCTCCATGTTAAAAGAAGCATGCACGTGATGATGTGCGCGAGCCGAATGACAAGTGTGTAAATTGCGTCGGATCTGAATTAAACATGCCGCACCTCGTGGCGCGACGGCCATATTGCAGCCGGGGAAAATGCCTTTTTAAGTAGGATATTTATGGAATATTATTGCGTTCATTTGATTATAATAAAACATCCATTGTGTTGGCAATGAATGTAGCCGGAGCGGGTGACAGTTCAAGGCAATAACCGTCCTGGCGTCTGCCTCGAGGGTCTGAGAAGGCGGACCTTCCCGAGATTAGCTTTCTTTGTGCTGTATAGATAGCTGATGGTGATATGTTAAGGAGAAGTAATAAAGAAATATATCTGTTTTTATAGAGCCTTCATGACAGGGTTATGTCAGGGAGGTAGCTGAAAGGACTGGGACGGGGTGTAAAGCGATATTATGGGCCATTAGACAGGGGAGCGTGAGGAGCAGGCTGTGGTTACCACCGTTTGTAGGTAATGGAGCTCATCACTCTATTGCTGATCTCCGTCCACGCAGCTCCACGCTTCAACCAGAAGCACAATCCTTCACAGCAATCACTCATCCTGCAAGCAATTCTCTCTCTCTCTTTCTCAGTCTCTCTCTCTCTCAGCGCATGCGCGGTGCGGCAGGGAAGCGAGTGTGGCGTGTAGAGCGCGTGAGAGCGATTGGCGGTTTGCCCATTTTCTTTTTTGCTTTTTTTTCGCCAATTATTACATCTTTGGCTAAACCTATCTTTTTTGTGTGAGTGCCTGTGTGTGTGTGCGTGCGTGCGTGCGTGCGCGCGCGACTGAGTGTGTGTGTGTGTGTGTGTGTGTGTTGCTGGAGCATGGCGGCTCAGAACACACAGCGGTTTGAAAGTTTAACTCGCCGGCACGGTGTGCGCGGCGAGTTTAGAGGAGTGTGTGTTAGCGGTTGGTGATGTGGTGGGACACGAGAACATCGTCTCTGCTTCCCGCATGAACAGCGCTGTTGTGACGTTTGTAAATAGTGTTGATAAAGCGGCTAAACTGGTGCTTCTGAGCGACTGGGTCATGACGCGACAGTGCCGGGCGAGGCCGTTCCCCCTGCGACTACAGCTCGGCCGTCTGCTGAGGGACCCGGCAATGCTGCTGACCCAGAGCCAGAGGAGACCGAACCCCAAGCCCAGCCTGCAGTCCAAGAGTCTACTGGAGTTACATCGACACGAGAAACAACATGCTCGGCCAAACCGGACCGAGGGGAGCCCAACGTGACCCAGCCGGCGCCGGAGAGGCCGAGCACGGCCAATAAGGTCACAGAGGGTTCGGGTGCAGCGCTGGAGCTACCTGTGCTCTCGGCGATGGGTACAAGGGCGAAGAGCCACCAACTGGAAGCATCAGCCGCACTGTCACAAGGGGACGAGGCGGACATAGAAATGGAAGATTGGCCCTCCTTCAAAGCACCGAAAAGGAAAAAAGACCGTAAAGGAGGAGGAAAAAAACTCCCCAAAAAAGACCCCGAACCGGAGTCATACAGCGACGGGTACATTTCAGACTCTGTGCTGCTTCTCACCGCAGAGGAAGAAAGAATGCCAGTCATCTACAGCGAGGAATCCATACACATTTTTTTAGAGAAGTCAAAAAGGGGCTCAAAAGTTAAAATAGAAGACCACTTCTCAAGCAAGAGACAGTTCATCCATGACGTTAAATACTACAGAAGACAAAAACTTTTCGCTGAACTTGAAATATTCAGATTAAAGAAATGGATTACCAAAATAAACAAGGAACTCGCTGAAGAGTAATTTTTAGAATGATTTTTACTCCGTGCTGGACACTGGTATGTTTTCTTTTATATAAGACTGTCTTTTTATCTATATACCTTTTAATGAGTGAAGTAAATATTGCGAGCTTAAATATAAATGGGGCAAGAACATACGAAAAAAGAGCCAAACTCTATGAACTACTAAAACAGAAACATGTTGATGTGGCTCTACTTCAAGAGACACACAGCGACTCCAAGAACGCAGCGGACTGGGCCAAAGAGTGGGATGGGCTCGCGATCTTGAGCCACAATACACCACTGAGTGGTGGAGTCGCACTGCTCTTTGCTCGCAATTTTATACCGAACTCTTATACAGCAGAAGATTTTTTAAATGGGAGGCTTTTAAAAGTGAGAACTTTTTATGAAAATGAAGTCCTTGTTTTTATTTGTGTGTACACTCCCACCAAGGCAGTAGAGAGGATGATGTTTTTAGACAAACTAAACAGCATAATTAATGACTGTAACTCTGCTGACATTTAAATTCTGGGTGTGGATTTTAACTGCACAACTGACAACCTGGACAGAAATCATAAAGAACCTCACATGGCCTCCCGTAAACGCATGTGGGAGATGATGTAATCAGATGTAATCAGCACGCACGAGCAGAGTTTCTGTGTTTGCGAAGCCGTGGGGGGAGGGTGGGAGGGGGAGGGGGGGTAAGGTGAGAGAGTGACGCTCGGTGTCAAAATAAGAGTCGCATGTGTGAAGCATTATACTCGGCGCTCGTAAACTAATACTTGCTCGGTTATTTAAAAATTATTTAAAATCTTTGCTCGGTTTGCGGAACACTCGTAAACCACGTTACTCGCAATCCGAGGTTCCACTGTAGAGGAAACAGTGAAACCCTGAAAAACAAAAAAGCCCTAATGAACGACCTACTGGGCGCTGCAGCACAGGGGGCGCTGGACCGCTCACGGTTTCAGTGGTCTGGAACAAAAAATGGACAGAAAAGAATCATACACACGTGGACAAAATTGTTGGTACCCTTCGGTCAATGAAAGAAAAACTCACAATGGTCACAGAAATAACTTTAATCTGACAAAAGTAATAATAAATAAGAATTCTATGAATGTTAACCAATGAAAGTCAGACATTGCTTTTCAACCATGCTTCAACGGAATTATTTTAAAAAATAAACTCATGGAACAGGCTTGGACAAAAATGATGGTACTCCTAGAAAATACTCGTATCAGAGCCCACTGAGATTCGCAAGCAGACACACGGCTTCTACTCAAAGCTGTACAGTAGTGAGTGGTCAGAAGCACATGCAATGGAGGAAGCCTTCTTGAAAAATCTGCCCAAGCTGTCAGAACAAGCTGCCACTGACATGGCTGCAGAACTGACACTGGCAGAGATTCAGAAGGCTCTCCAAGGCCTGAAGAACGGGTGGGCGCCAGGTATAGACGGTCTCTCTGTAGAGTTCTACAAGGCGTTTTGGTCAGTAATAGGATGTACTAGAGGTGTTGCAGGACAGCGTGAAAGGAGGAAAGCTCCCGGTGAGCTGCAGGAGGGCTGTCCTGACCTTACTGCCAAAAAAGGGAGACCTGACGCACCTGGGGAACTGGCGCCCGGTATTACTGCTGTGCACTGACTACAAACTACTCTCAAAAGCATTAGCCTCAAGACTGACAAAGGTACTGGAGCAGATCATTCATCACGACCAGACGTACTGCGTGCCTGGTAGGTCTATCTTTGATAGTATACACTTAATCCGTGATATTATGGATGTCTCTAGACTCTTGGATTTAAAGACTGGTCTCATTTTACTAGACCAGGAAAAGGCTTTTGACCGGGTTGAACACAAATACTTTTGGAAGGTTCTGGAAAGCTTCGGGTTCAACCCAGGTTTCACAACAATGATAAAGACATTGTACAGTGACATTGAGAGTGTACTGAAGGTTAATGGTGGTTTATGTGTCCCTTTTAAAGTACACAGAGGTATTAGACAAGGCTGCTCTCTGTCAGGCATGCTATATTCTTTAGCAATCGAACCTCTTTTATGTAAACTAAGAGAGCAGCTTTCTGGTTTTAATATACCTCATTTTAATATTTTAACCTGTCTTTCAGCTTATGCCGATGATCTAGCGGTAATGGTGAACACACAGACAGATGTGAATCTTTTAACTGATGTTTTAGAAGATTTTAAGGTTTTATCATCTGATAAAATCAACTGGACTAAAAGTGAAGCCATTTTAGTAGGAGAATGGGGAGGCGAACAGCCCACACTACCAGGGGGTTTAATGTGGAAAAAGACTGGTTTAAAATACTTGGGTGTCTACCTGGGTAGTGCTGAGATTTTAAACAAAAACTGGGAGGGCATCGTTGAAAGCATAAAAGGCAGATTAAGCAGGTGGAAATGGCTGGTCCCAAAAATGTCTTACAGAGGACGGGTGCTGGTCATCAACAACCTAGCAGCATTGTCCCTGTGGCATAAACTGGCATGTATGGACCCACCACCAAACCTGCTAGCAAGCATACAGGTCGTACTGGTAGACTTTTTCTGGGACAAACTGCACTGGCTACCACAAAGCCTTCTTCACCTGCCCAAAGAGGAAGGAGGACAGGGCCTGGTGCAGCTAGCTAGCAGAACAGCAGCCTTCCGTCTGCAGTTCATCCAGAGACTCCTCACCGGAGCGAGTGATGAAGGATGGAGAGCGGCAGCCTACACACTCCTACGCACTGTGGGAGGACTTGGATTGGACAGAACTCTGTTTTTAATGGACCCCAAAGCACTGGACACCACTGGATTACCAGTATTTTATCAAAGACTTTTTAAAATCTGGACCTTTTTTAAAAAACAAAACAAAGGAAGCAGAACGTTACACTGGCTGCTGGAGGAGCCCCTAGTCTGTGGAGGACAACTAGACATTTCTAGTCAAACCACCCCAGCACTATCCAAGACCCTGATCTCCGCAGGAATCGTGACACTCCGGCAGCTGGTGAACATCACTGGAACAGACCTGTCTCGAGCAGAGGACTTGGCAGCACAGATGGGACTGCGGTCTCAACGGGTCGCCAACCAACTCCTGCATCGCTGGAGAACAGCCCTAACGTTGAAGGAACGTGTTCAGCTGATGGAACACACAAGCAATGAGACCAATCCTACAGAAGAGGAACCTTTTCCACAGCTGACGATAACTCCAGACCTAGAGGGTTATGGCGGCCCCCTCCTGGAGCTCAAGGGTGAGGAAGACATGAACTTTGAGACAGTATCTGGTAAGGTTTTATACAAAGCTTGTGTAAAGGTCTTAAACAAGAAAAAACTGAATGGGAGGGTAGACACCCCATGGCGCACTGAACTGGGTTTTAATAATGATTTTAAACCAGAGTGGAGGGCACTGTACAAACCACCATTAACCAAAAAGTCTGCTGACATCCAGTGGAGGATTTTGCATGGAATTGTCTCTGTGAACTCTTTTATCTCCATTTTAAATCCTGAAGTCACACAAGAATGCCCCTTTTGATTACAGAGAGAAACTGTGTTCTATGCTTTTATACATTGCTCCAGGTTGTCACCTTTGTTTAAACTTTTAAAACATATCTTTTTACCACTGAATGTAGATTTTACTCATCAGCTTTTTATTCTTGGTTTTAAATATGTCCGGAGAAACAGGTTCAAGTGCCAGCTTATTAATTTTACCATTGGTCAAGTCAAGATGGCAATTTATATAAGCAGAAAAAATAAGCTGGCACAAAGCACAGACTCCGACATTAAAAATATCTTCTCCAGACTTGTCAAATCAAGAATTTTAATTGATTTAAATTTTTAAAGACATAAATATGTTTAAAACTATATGGTGCTGTGAGGAGACCTTGTGCTCAGTAGAAGATGAAGAAATCATCTTTACCGCATATTTTAACTGAAAAAAAAGCACAATAACTATATCTGTTTTTAAAGAAGGACTATAATGTCAAAAATGTCTTATTTATTTATTTATTTATCTATTTTAAATCAATTATTTATAAACTCAATCCTTTTTCCAGCTTATAAAACAAAACTTGTAAAATAAAGGATTGTAAAAAGTCCAAAAGTCTCTTTCTCTCTCAGTCTCTCTCTTTTTCTCTTTCTCTCTCACTCAGTCTCTCTCTCTGTCTCTCTCTTTCTCAGTCTCTCTCAGTCTCTCTCTCTCTCTCTCTCTCTCTCTCTCTCTCTCTCTCTAATTCTGCCCTTATCTGTAACTGATACTATTATTAAATGCTGTTTGCAGCTTATCAAGGTTATCTGGAAGTGTTTGGTTTCCTGTCCTGGTCTGACGCCGAACCGTGGACATGTCTTTTTTTTTTTTTTTGCAGATGCATAATTAGACTCTTCCTGCTTTCCTACTAACGTACCTTTGAGAAGCTCCATCCCTCCTAAGATAAAGGGTTGTAGCGAGCTTCAGCTGCATTCGCCACCTCTCCTTTAAGGAAATGACCCGGGCGGACACAAGGAATGCCTGATTCTTTTCACTTACGTCGTCAGTTCAGGACGGCTTAGCTTTGCGAGCTTTCTGGCAGGAATGCAGCTTTATAATAATAATAATAATAATAAAGTACAGTGTCGACTAGCTTGGGTTTAGGCCGCGCATGTGTGTTTGATAGGCAGCAGCAGCAGCAGCTAAAAAAAAAATCCTGCTATTCTGTTGACAGACGTGCAGCCGCTTCAGACTCCTGATGTGGTTATATTAACACTCCAGACTGCTTATGCTAACACATCTGGCAAAGCAGGAAGCTCTCTGTAATGATTCTGTTTAACTTGTGTTTTTTTTGTAATGTCTGTGGCTTTCGCAATAAGCTTCTTAGGAACGGAGCGAAAAAAAAAGGAAGTGGTAATTCTCCACCGTACGTTTGATTATCAGGAGCACTTCCATAAACACTTAGGGCTTTTAGAAATAGCTACCGACGCAATTAGCAACAAATGTCTCATAAATAATGGAATGCATGTGTCTCCATGTACAGTATGCGGAAGCAAACATCTGTTGACAACACAAAGAAGACTTTATTTGTCCTGTCTTCAGTCGCTGTCTATCGGTGCACACTGATTAACACAAAACCAGATTGGGCCGCCACGAGTCCCCGTCCTTGCCCCCTTTCTCGCCTTATTCTCACAATCACAGCCGTGTAATTGCGTTTTTTCCTCCTCCCCCCCACCCCTCCAGTCACAAACTCAAATGCGTATGTGTTGAAATGTGAAATTAAACCCCCACCCCCCCCCACCCCACCCCATCCTCCTCCCCGTCATCCCCACCATCACCACCACCTCATACAGAACCCCTCCTCCCCCTGAAGCTACAACTGGACTTTCATGTCTGCATGCGGCGAGCGGAGATTAAATTAATTGGGTCACAGTTTAATAGCGATATCTGCTCACGGGACGCGGCGCACGGCGGGTGAGCTTCTGCAAAGCAGTGCCGCTTGCTGTGGCACCCACCATGACACGAAAGCACTCTGAAAATTTGAAAATCATAAGCTGTCACAGAGCAGCATCCTGGAGACACACACTACACCAATCACACACCGGTTAGTCCATTTCGAGCCGAATCCGTCCTCCACTGAACTGACACCGACGAGAAGCACTGACTAACAAAGTGCAGCTTTACTCATCTGCCATCGCACTTAAAAAAAAAAAAAACAACCGTCTGGTTATGATTTCAAATAAGTTCAAATGAAGTTTGTTGGAGTGGTTAAAAACGATTTATTCGCAGGATCGTAAGATGCCATGTGTTTGTTTGTTTTTTCAGCTCAGACTTGTTTCTTTTCTGTTGTTTTCTACCTTTCACTCATACTCAATCTTCCCTTCTCTCCGTCACTGTCTCCGGTATGCTTATGCCTCTGGAGGAATTAATGACAAAGCACTCGGATTTGTGTCTCATCGGTCACACCTCCAAATCCAAACCCGAACCCCTTTTCCACACACACAGACACACACACACACAACTGTCTCTGCCCTCGATCCGTGCCCTCTACTTTCATCTATCTTCATAGCTCTGCCAGACACTTTCACCTCCAGACAAGGCCATCCTCATCCTCACCTCCCCCTGACAGTCACTGCTGACTGAGCAGCAGCACTCACAATAAGCCCACACACATATACGAATACACACACACATACACACACACACAAAAAAAAACTAACTAAAAAAAAAACCACACACATGCACACGAATGTTCTTGGTCCAATCAAACTTCATCTGACGCATGTGCCAGAGTGTTAATTAGACTTGGTGCCAAGAGACGCAGTCATGTTATCAGCATCGTCCTCTTTCATGTCTCTTTCTCTCTTTTATACACACACACGCACGCGCACACACCCTCTCAGCTGGTCTATGGAGAACCTTTTTTTTTCTTTTCTTTTTTTTTTTTGCTGCACACCGTTGTGTGCTAGGGCTGTAGAGGGTGTCAGTGCCAGCTGTCAGTGTCATGGACCGTGTCCAGCCACTGATATCTCTCCCTTCGTGCTTATCCCCTCGTTTACTCCTTCATTCCTGCTTATTTATCCATTCCTGGTATTTGCACCAGCTGCATATGTCATTTTGATCGCTTTTGCACTCATTCGCTCGCTGCCACTTTGCCGTTATCTGCTTTTTTCTCTCTCTCTTTTGTGTGTGTGTGTGTGTGTGTGTGTGTGTGTGTGTGTGTGTGTGTGTGTGTGTGTGTGTGTGTGTGTCGTCTGAGGTGAAGCTCAGTGTCCTTCAGAGCTCTACTCCAGGGAGCAGCGGCAAGGCCAAGAGTCTGCACCAGCCGTGCCCCGAGTGTTAAACAAAGCTTAAACACGCGCGCGCGCACGCACACACACACACACACTAACTTGTTTTCTCCCGCCACCCTGCGCCATGCCTCGTTAACTTGCCTTTTCAACATCCAGACATATGACAAAGAGCCTTGGTTGGGAAAACAAGGTCAATCAAATTACATGTAAAAGACAAAGTCATAAATTGTAGAGCGAGGAGGGGCTCATCTATGTCTATTGTGAGTTCCGTAATGGATTACAGCACCCTCAGGGTTTGTTGATTCTCGGCTCGACTATTACACTACAACACCATAAATGTCTCATCCGCGCAGTTATTTGTTCGCCTGTTAAATTCTACTTCATTTCACGTAATCATCCGGGGTTACCTGTTGCTAGATCTTAACCTGAAAACATTCAGGTTCACTATGGCAGGATTGGAAATCCACCAGCATCACTAATGTTTGGTCCTGGACTGCCTGCCCAGGGTTAACGTTGTCCTTTTACAGACCTAATCCTCTTTATCAGCTGATTATTTCAAGTATATTGCAGCATTAAAGTATGTGAAATGGGGAAAGCTGATGATTTGACTTGCGCCTGGTTACTGTTTAGATTTTCTCTAAACAGGTCCGAAGGAATTTCTAATGCAGCATGTTGATATCTTTTTTTTTTTTCTTTTTTTTTGCGCTCTCGGTTATAATGCCATTATAATCCATCATCGTGACACTTCGGTTCGGAAGCCAGCCTCTCGTCTGCATTTATGTATGCACATCTGTTTGTTGTGGCCAAGGAGGTGCAGTTTTCTGCTCAGGTGGACAGAATTAATCTCCATCCCACTTTCTTGGCTCAGTTTATTTTATTTCTTCCCAAGGCCAGGATTTCGAGCCGTTCAGTAATGCAGAATGGGGCCCCACTTGCTTTGCAATCAGAAGATTAGGAAGCGGGGCTTTTTTTTTTTTTCTTTCAGACGTGTGTTCTTCAAGTTGGTCAGACTGTCAGGGAGGCTTAGTTCTGGGTCAGAGAGAGAAACCGGCTCTCCGAGCTCATCAGCACAGATTTACAGAAGAGTCTGCTTTAAGACCGTGTGTGTGTGTGTGTGTGTGTGTGTGTGTGTCCCTCCTCTCTAGCTAAAAGAGCAAGAGAAAGGACAAGTGTAGACACATGCTTTTTCCACATGGGAGGTAAGAACATGTCTGGAGTGCTCACGACAGGAGGACAGACACTTGACTAGAGTGCGGTTGCACTGAAGATCGACGTGGCTGCGATCCGCCGCAGGTCGTCACATCCGTGCTGATATTCTGCATAACTAAATGATTGCGAGTGCTGTATGGTTTTTATATGACAGTTCCATAAGTAGCTGACATTTCAGACACTATATGACCAGATGTTTTTATTATTTTTGTGCCGCTTCACTCAAAAATGAAATAAATTAAATGAAACATAATTTTTTTTTTTTACTGTTATTACATTTCTGTTCAGCTTACATATTTTACTCGGGTGGAATATAAGTATGTTGATACACAAATAATTTTTGTCATTGTGGCAGAAGTACAATGGGCGTTCAAGTCAAAACAGGACAAGGCATTTCTCATGAATGAAGCGAAAGCACAGCACGGTAATGAGACTCTTAGACGCAGTAAAACATTTAGATGGTGCAAAAGCGTTTTATGTGAATGACTCTCCCAGCCGTGGTGGCTTGAAACCTGCTGCAGCTGTTCCTGTGAACATTCAGCAAGGGGAGCGCGTGATCTTTGAAGAAAAATGGATAACTTGTCACTAACTTGCAGAAGATGCACATCTGTCTGTGGGAACTGTAAACACAATCATTCACAAACACCACTTGCACACACACTGTACCGCCAGAGGTGGACAGAGTAATAAGATTTCGTACTCAAGTAAAAGTCCTGTTACTTCAGTGAAATTTTAATTCTACTGTAGTTCAAAATGTCAAGCAGATAAAAATCTCAAACTAGTAGTTTTTAATTGAAGGAACACCGTTGCATAATGAAGCTGTTGCCTTTCCTGCGCTTGAAATCAAAGTCATTTCAGATGGGTCTGTATCACTGGTATCTGTTTTGTCCATCTCCATCGTTCTCTCCACGCCAATCAATGATTTCCTGGGTGCAGTTTTTATCCTTCCCCATTGCATTATTTTTATTTATTTATTTATTTATTTATTCCGTTACTCAGTAATGAATATGATTTAAAATGTAGCGAAGTACAATACTTCAAACACAACATACTTAAGTAAAGATTTTAAAAACTACATTAAAAAGTAGAAATACACAAAAAAAAACTACTCAGTTACAGTAACGCGAGTAAATGTGAATCGTTACTTTCCATCCCAGCATACCGCATACCCTGGGTGCAGCTTGTTCAGGATCTACGAGGGGCATTCAAGTCAAACCAGGACTTTTGATTGTACAGAAGAACAGACCACACTTACGCAATTAAAACATACATTTATTTCTCTACAGAGCCCCCTGCGACACTAACACACTTATCCCAGCATTTCACTAGTGCTTGGATACCATCAAGGGAAGCAAGGTAAGTTTTCTTACTAGCCCAGATCCATGATCAGACTGCCTGCTCCATGACTGAGACACTGGCCTCCCAGGAACTCCTTTAACGGCACAAACATCCCCGTAAGGTGCAGGTGGTGTTCATGAATGATTGGGTGTACAGTTCCCAAGTTAGTGACGAGTATTTTTTTTAATCATTTTTTAAAGATCAGGTCTTCCACTCGCTAAACGTTGTCGGGAACGACTGCAGTGGGCTCCATGCCACCTTAAACAAGATTCAAAAGTCTTCTGTACATATTTTTTTGGTTTTAAGAAAGTTCATCAAAAATCCCGGTTTAACTTTCAGTCTTCTATTTGTTCTGATCATTTATTTTTTGAGGGATCAGTGGTGATCTCGGATGTCTATTAGATCAGACTTTATTAGCAACAGTTGTTTTTTTCGCTGTACAGTACAAGCAGCATGTGTTGATATGTAGCTGGAGATGTGTAGCGGTTTGTAGAGAATTGAGATGAGTAGTGTGTCTGATGTTTACTGACTGGCAAGCTGTTATTGCCTGCCATGGTAGCGCTTCTGCATCCCAATGTCTTACACTTATTGTTTTTGTGGCTGTTGAGGTTGGGGGCATGAACCATCTGTTTGCTTTCCATAAACATATTTCATACGCTGTGGTTTAACTTTCTCTGTTTCGCAGAATGGAGGATTATTGACTAAAACGCTGAAACCCGAATACCAACTACTGGTCGCGAAGAGTTAGCATGTCGCCGAGTTTTTTTTTTTTTTTTTTGCTTCACTGTATGTAGGAGGCTTTGTAATGGTAACTGTGATCATTTACACGCGGGTAATCATTATCACGAGAGACAGAAAGCAAAGCAGGACTAAACCGCTGTGATGTGATGCGAGGATGAATCTGGAGGGGGAATCATGCTGCCTCAAGCATCCATGTACAAATTCTTCGTGGTCCAGTAGAGCAGATCAACACACACACACACACGAGCACACGCATTTCATTTCTTTTTGTCATTCCTCTGTTCAGCTGTGACCCAAGAAAGCGAGTCTGGTTGTCTGGGAACATTCCCAAGCGCTGACCCCGAGACCATGCGCATTTTAGACCTGATTGGTCCGCCTTTTATTGCAACACGGACGGAATGAAAACAGAACCGATCAGGCCATATTGCGTCTGGTTCTCAGGCTGTGAGAGGAATGCAGACTTGGAACTCTTAACATCAACACATCTGCAGATAGTATAACAAGAAGTAAATTTTTTTTTTCCCTTTTTCTTTTACTTAAAGCTACCACTAGCAGATGGGTCGCTGCCCTGAGGTGAACACACTCACTCTTACTGTAGGAACAAATCAGGTTTTCGTAGGCGAAGCCGATTCCGGACCTGCACAAGAGGTCGCTTAGTGAGCATTTAAAGGGCAGGTTTAAACGCTCGTAAAGGGAAGCTATTTTGTGTGAAAATGCCAGACTTATTGGTGTGAACAGTGTGTGTGTGTGTGTAGGATTTTGTTTCCCTCCGTAAAGCGACAGCAGCTCGGTGCCATTTCTGGCAGCTGTCACTCCTCTGATTTTTCCCTCGCAATCCAACAGCTTTCCTTTTAAAACTGTCAGCAGCCTCTCTGACACACGTTCTTCACAGTGGAGATACTTTTATGCCAGGCTTCCGCTCCTCTTCACCAACCACAGATCTCTGTTGCTCTCTGTCACTCTCGTTGTCACTGGGATCTTTCCCTCTCCCCCTGCGTCTCTCGGTCTGTCTGTCTCTCCCCTTTTCTTTCCGGGAGATGAAATTGGTTTCTCCTCCATTAGCGATTCCTCGCGTCCTCACACCGGACAGCAGGCTGGACCGGAGGATCCGAGCGTCCTCGTACAGCGCTGCAGGTATCTGTGCCGACGTGAAACGGAGCGAGTTTGAAAACAAAAAGAAGAAGAAGAAGAAAATTACTTTCTTTTTTTGTATTTAATTTGCTTTCTTTCTTTCTTTTTTTTGTTTTTTTGTTTGTGCTCCAACACTAAAATTAATTCCGGCAACTTGTCATTTTACATTAGAGCATGAAGTGGACTGGTGTATGGCTGCGGAAAGCAAATTGCGCCTTGTTGCCATGGGAGCGCTTTCTTATTGTGCCGTCGGGTAGCGTGCTGCTGCCAGAACTTGAGCCCACCTGTTTCCGGCCTTCTTTCATAAGCAGAGCTCCCAGCATGGGGAGACACTTTTGACACGGATCCCACAGCAAATGTATGATTTATTAAAACAAAAATAATTAGGCGATTCAAATTTGCATGTTCGAGTTGGAAAGAGGATTAATTTTTTTTTCTTTTGTTGCTCTTTTCAGCTGTTGGAGGTCTGACAGCAAAGCAAGAAATATGATTATGATGACGATGATGATGATGATGATGATCTAGATGCACTCAGGATGTAATATCATAAGTAGACAGGGTTCTGACATGTTATTTTTTTATTTTTTTTTACCTACAACATAATGATCCTCATTCCTTTTCCTCTACTGCTTCGAAAGTCTTATTTGCCAGTAGGAGCGAGAAATTGGCTCCGGCTCTAATCTGAAAAAGCCCTCTTATTTATTTTAGTATTCTTTATTTTCATCTTATTGTCTGCCTTATGTTTTATCACTAAGCTCACTGCACCCACATGCTGGCAAACTCACAAACCGAACTAATACCACAGTCTGATTTCCCTGCCCACAACTCTGATCGTCATCTGTCCGCGTTCTGTCCTTATTGCAGTAGACGAGGAAGCCGACACGCAGCTTCTCCCTGCACGCATGCACATGCACCGCACATGCACACGTGCATATACCGATTGCCCCTCCTAATCAAGTCAGACGAGCACACCTGTGCAAACAGATGTCCACAGGGATCGCTCACTCATAAAGATCACAGGAAGCGCTCCTAGAGAGAGTTGGCGTCCTCGATCCGGTTGCTCGCATCTTTTGTGTTTAATTCATCCTCCATGAGTTTGCACAAGCTCTAAAGGAGGTGGTTGCATTATTAAGACCATATGTTTCAAAAGTAACGGAACAACATCGCATAAAAGCCCCGCGTACACAATTATGTCTCTGACTATCATCAGGCTCTTAATTAAATCCCCAAAGGCCCGAGAACTCATTTCCAATTTTTCCGTCCAGCTGTGTTGTTTGAAACGGTTCTTCAGAATTTTACCTCTTTCAAGCGTAGTCATGTGGTGAGATGGAACCTCAAACCTCGATGATTGTCGGTGTAACAGGCTGTAGTTCGCACTTCCGCAGGTGCTTTTTTTTTTCCTTCGTACTTTAGCAGTCCACAGGTGTCCACTATTGTCTCAGGAAGGAGGAGGAGGAGGAAAAGGAAGAGAGAGAGAGAGAGAGAGAGAGCAAGGTATTCATTTAGGCATCTGCAGAAAAGTTGAATCGACGCTAATGATAAGCTTGGTGCCATGCGCGTTTAGGAACACTCGTGACAGATTTTTGGCTGGAATCAAGAGTTAAATGTGAGGGAACGAGCGCGGACGATTTCCCTGTCGGATGAAACACGTGTTGGAAAGCAGCTTTAGGTTATTAACGGGATAAATTAGGTTTGGTTTTAGTTTTGAAGTGTTTATAGTGTCATGGCTTGGAGCGCAAAAGGGTAGATACAGCCACGCCTAGATGAACCACTGACACACATACACACACACACACACACACACACACACACGCACGCACGCACATGCACTACAAATCAAAACATTCTACTTTGTCCAGAACCACACCCTGAAAGCTGAGCCAGACTCTCGCAGTGCGTCCATATGAGCTCATGGATGTGTGCTACTGATTTCTGGCGTCATTCTGTTGCCCACAGACACTCAGACCAGCCCAAGAGACCTACTACACACACACACACACACACACACACACACACACACACACACACATACACAATGGCAATTGATCTTGCTATTATCTTGTCTGTAATCTGTGTGTTTGTTTGAGCAGCATAGGGATTGCCTAATGATCTATTGATCTCCTCATCATCGACCTCAATCAGGTACAACAGGGCACCGGGGCTCAGAGACACCGTCAGAGCTCCCGCGCATCTTTT
The DNA here is from genome assembly GCA_030347435.1 of Clarias fuscus. Lineage (NCBI taxonomy): Eukaryota > Metazoa > Chordata > Actinopteri > Siluriformes > Clariidae > Clarias > Clarias fuscus. Next base: position 18,674,653 of record CM059204.1, on the reverse strand, counting down.
GCCCTCTCCTTTCATCCACTCTCTCCTCTCCGATGCTGGCAATCTCTTCTTCCTTCCCCTCCCTTCCCTTCTGTTCTCCCATCTCCTCCGCTCCCATCTCGGCTCATATCTCTCCGTTTTACTCTGCTCCACAGAGATTAGGCATTACAGCGCTTTTAACATTAATGCATTTAGCTAACACCGTTACCCAGAAACCCAGCTCATGGTTTTTTTTTTTTGTTTTGTTTTTTTAACCCAGGCAAGTACCAGGCAATGATATGAATTTGTAATCTAGGCGGCGTAATCAGAAAGTGTCAGCATGCAGGGTAGAACTTGAAATAATGCTGTTTTTGTCATTGGTAAGGATCTGAGTAGGACAGCAGGTCAGTACTATTTGCTCCCATATTCCCATAATCCCCAAACTGATTTTCAGCCTTCTGTTGTGTCATTGTGTGTGCGTGTGTGTGTGCGTGCGTGCGTGCGTGCGTGCGTGTGTGTGTGTGTGTGTGTGTGTGTGTGTGTGTGTGTGTGTGTGTGGAATACGGCTAGTCGGGTGTGCCTGTTTTTTTTTCCTGACCAATAATTTACTCTCATACTTTCAGCAGAAAGCGAAATAAATAATACAACGCATATTCAAACCACTTAAACCCTATCGCATGTCATGATGAGTTTCCGCCACATCCCCAGAACACAGCGTAGAGGAAATACTTAGCAGTGTCTAGCATTAAGCATTAATCATTATGACTCACACCTACATTCAGGTCTGTGTTCTTGCTCAGCCTGGGTAAGCACATCACGTCTAACAGAGCTGGAGTACCGCGCTCAAGAGGTACATATGAAATTGTGAAATTTCACGGCTATTTTCTGGAAATATGCAAAAACATGCATCATGTATGTTGATTTTAAAAATAAATAAACAAATAAATAAATAAATAAAATGATCAGAACCCAGGTCATCAAGTAATTAAAAATGTAATTTGGGTTTTGAAAATGCATTTTGCGAGACCTTCTCGCCGAGGTTGATAAGTCAGTATCTATCTTGAGAGACGTGAATCATTGACACTGTGCTAGGATAAGATTTAACATGAATGCGGTTTTATTAATCCTTGTGTGCTGGTAATAGTGCAACCATAACGGCTTTGATTGCTAGTTAGCAGCATCCTGCTCACAAGCTACTGAAATTTATGATGAAAAATGAAAAACCATTATTGATTATGTGATGATTAAACTGAGCGTGCTTTATAATCCAACCAAATCCCCACAAAGATCAGTTTGCATGTTTTTTATGCACATGCAATTACGTACACCTTTTCCTTTGATCATCAAGTGTAAGAAATAACATTCTGCGTGGAATTAAAACTTACAGTATTCACATCCTTATTTTAACTACTCAGGTGGTTTCAACATGACCAAATTCAAGTACCATTACCAGGTGAACTAAAAACATTGATTATGTATTATATACCAGTAAATTGATGAAAGGATCTTGTTCACACGATGCTCACTCATGGCCACGGTGACCAAAGCCCAGCCTGTCTGGTCCAATCCCTCAGAAAACCCAATGTAGCACAAATTGCTCAAAAATTTAATGCTCAGTGGCTGTGTCCTGGAGATGAAAAACACAGTGCAGGAAACACACAGAGCCTAAAGCACAAAGCTCAGATACTTTCACGCACCTTACAGCCAGGCGTCCTGACTTTCCCATGACATAGCCGATTGGGTAAAAGTCACAGAGGGTAGATGTGTCCTGTCCTCTGTCGCTGTTCATTTTGATTGAACATGCCTGAAATATTTTCTAGTTTTAGTGCTGGATATTATTACCTGATTATGACCCTATGTCAGGTCTTAATACTGTATAATGTACAGGGGCTGGACAATGAAACTGAAACGCCTGGGCCTAGGGAATGCAATGATGTTGCAGCCCAAACCATCACTGATCCACTCCCATGCTTCACTCTGGGCATGCTACAGTCTGGGTGGTCCACACTGTAACTCTCCCGGATGTGGGAAAGACAGTGAAGGTGGACTCATCAGAGTACAATACATGTTTCACAATGTCCACAGCCCAAGAGTTTCGCTGCTGGCACCATTGAAACCGATGTTTGGCATTGGCACGAGTGACCAAAAGTTTGTCTATAGCAGCCCGGCCGTGTACATTGACCCTGTGGAGCTCCCCATGAACAGTTTTGGTGGAAACAGGAGAGTTGAGGTGCACATTTAATTCTTCAGTGAGTTGGGCAGCTTTATGTTTTTTGGATACAATTGGGGTTAGCACCCAGAGATCCCTTTCTTGAGTCCACAGTTACTCCTGTTGGATGTGGTTCGTCCTTCATGGTGGTATGCTGACGTTACCCTGGATACCGTGGCTCTTGATACATCACAAACACTTGTTGTCTTGGTCACAGATGCGCCAGCGAGACGCGCACAAACAATTTGTCCTACAGTATGTTGAACTCTATGTCACCCATAATGTTGTGTGCATTGCAATATTTTGAGCAAAACTGTGCTATTACTCTGTTAATTAAACATTCACACTCTGCTCTTACTGGTGGAAAGTGCAATCAATGAACATTGGCCACCAGGCTGGTCAGATTTAGCCATGAAACCTCCAACACTAAATTGGCCAGTGTTTCAGTTTCATAGTTCAACCCCTGTACATATTACTATAATAAATTCAGTTCATAAATAAATGCTTTACTGTTTAATAAGTTTAACATAAACCTGTCATCCATACTGTAGCTTGTCTGTAAGACCTATCCAATGTTGGGTCCCAGGAGTACTTATGGCATAAAACAGGGTACACCCTGGATACAGTAATATGGCAACCCACCTCCGGGCACAAGCACACAGACGACAGGCAATGCACGGGCACGAGGTTTCAGATGCATGAGGAAACATGCAAGCTGCACAGACACAGACCGGAGGTGAGATTCAAACCCCCAGCCCTGTGCTGTCCAGCCACTGTGCCACTACATAAATCTGCCAATTGTGTCTCTTAATTGCTATATTAAAAAACAAATTAAAAACGGAAATTACTTTATGGGACTGTTTAAGTATAGAAGAAGTGCATATATATATATATATATATATATATATATATATATATATATATATATATTTTTTTTTTTTTTAAAACATGCATGACCTTTGGGATTTGCATCAACCCAGAAATATTGCTGAAGGTTAATTTAGGCAAATGTATGCAAAGTGCATAAAAATCATGTGATTGCGACTTTTCAAACTGCTCAAAATTTCAAAACAATTTTTTTCAAAAGTGTGCTGCTTTAATGTCTCTTCTTCAAAGAGTCTGTTACTGTTTGCTTGGATAAATTTTTTCAACCCTGTGCCAACCCTGTGTTTTTACCTCAAATAGTCACATGGCTAAGTATGACACTTATTTTTCCATATTTAGAAATGTTTGTGAAAAAGTTGCATATTATTAAATAATTTAAACAGTATGAAAAAAATCGCCCCAATGATTCAGTTAATTGAAATTACCAACAAAAGATGGACTAAATTGCATTAGTGATTAAATCACACAGCTCTGATTGTGATGTGACAATTTTTGTCAGATCACATCTGCCACTTTTACATATTAAAGTCTTTTCTTTGCCCCTTAAGCTTTACATCTAAACCATTTGCCTGTGCAATATTTTCTTTTCCATTAAGATAAAACACAGCTGCAACAGAGTTTTTAAAAAAATATTATTATTATCACACACAGCACTGCTCGATATTTTGCAGAGAGCAATACAGAGTGGCGGAGGGAAAGAGATTAACAGAGATTAACAGAGAGCTTTGCTCGGTTCGATTGTCCAGCAGTTGCCTTGTTTTAGGTCGAGTGTTTTAAGTGGTTCAACCCGAGCTTAATCTTACTGTACAGTTTCTCAGAGATTAGAGTGGGTTTGACCGATTTAAACATTCTTTCTCGGGTTTTTGCAGAGCTGACCTCCTGTATGTCTAGAATGCAGCAGACTTCACAGGAACTAATGTCAATACATTCCTGTCTTATATTGTAAGTGTGGTGAAGGCTTTCTCTCTCATTCTTTTCTGTGTCTGAGTTTCCTCAGCAGCGGAGAGGAAGGCAGGGTATGACCTCATGTCAGAAGAATACAAAGCTTTATTGGAAATGTTTCTTCAGCCTTGTTGATTTCAGTCAGAAATCAGTGGGCAGACGTGTCACTGGAGTTGTAGAGGGTTGACTGAGTGAGAGCGTGTGGCTAATATTTAGTTTTAAAAAAGGCTGAAATTGTGTGTGTGTGTGTGTGTGTGTGTGTGTGTGGTTGAGGGAGGGAGTGGTCCCAGCAAGTCTGGGCACATCTGATTGCAACTGGCAAAAGAAGAAAGCCCACTTGTACTAGGAACTGGCAGCACAGGAGAAGCTTACGTTATGAAGTCTAAACTCCCTCTGTGTCTACACACACTGAATCTCTAAAAGGAGCTAGTACTTACTTACAGGTTTTTCATTTCAATTTGGGATGGTCTAGCTACATAAACATTTGAACCAGATTTTCAGATTTGCACATGAATTGATTGAATATTAAAAATTAGTGATTATTTTAGGGCTACAAAATCAGAAACTTTGAAAGTGGTGATGATTTTCTTCACCTGTGAATTAGAGAGATGTGTGAATGTGCACTTCTCTATTTGTTTTTAAGCATTCTGCATTACAACATTCCTAATGAAACCTTAGCAGTAGATATCGCTCTATGTAATATTTTCTTTAAAAAAAAAAAAGCATACATATGTTATTAAGGTTTTTATAGTTACTACCATTTTGTTATTATTTTTAAATACTTACGTTGTATAATTGAGCATATAATAGGGATGTAATGCAGAACTACTGTGCTTATTACAGTTTTGAAAAAAAAATCAGTTTTGAGGTCATGGTTCATTATGTTTTCTGTACAGTGAAGTGAAAAAAAAAGTCATGAACATTATCTTCATTTATTATGCACTTGTAGATGAGGGGGCATTTAAGTCAAAGAGTCAAAGATTTGAATGGTGCAAACATTTTAAAGAAGGCTGTACATCTGTGAATGTCGTTTTTGGCTGAGGTGGCTCGTAGCCCTCTGCAGTTGGTCCAGGAAAAAGTTTGCGAGAAGAATGCCTCATCCTTGAAAATCGACAGGTAAATTGCAGAAAAGACCCCTCCGTCTGTGGGAACTGTACACACAATCACCACTTGTATATTACAGGAACTCGGCTGGGAGTTATTGCCACATCCCCCGTATCAGTCCTAACCTTGCTCTAAGACATTTTCACATGTTTGAGCCTTTAGGTGTTCATGGGAAGTCAGCATTTCAAATGTGAAGCATAAAGTCCAATCATGGCTCTGCTGTTCTGAGAAAATTGTTTTATATAGACAAATAAAGTGTTTTTTTTTTTTTTTTTTTTTTTTTACATAACTGCGTTCCCTGTCCCAGTTTGACTTGAATGACCCTTGTATGAACTTATATACAGTGGCAAACTGGCCATAATTCCCTGAGCACATACTGTAAGGAATGCACACACCTTATGTCTAGCTATCTATCTAAGAATAGTAACACCGCTTTCTATAACAAATACTACAAACAACAATTCTATTCAATAAGGGGTATTAAAAGAATACTTTTTTAAAACATAATTTGCACTATATGCTATGCGCGATGGTATAGTTACTATTTTTACAGACTTATTTACACTTCTTACAGGTTCACAGGCAACAACTCGGGGTGTTATTCCCAATCCGAGTTTTTCCCCCGTTTACAGAGTGACATCAAATCAGCATGGCCGCACACAGCATAGGAAATAAACAATGTAAAACTTCTTACTTTTAAAAGATACTATATACACAAGTATTAGCTTTCGATTAATTAACATAAAGAAATATTAATTCTGTTTGAGAAAGAAAATATCCATCACCAACCAAGTTAGCTGCCTGTCATGTTGCTAACAAAACCGATTACAGGGGCTTTCAGCTTCCCGCTTTGTTCGTCGAGCACACCAAAGTGGGAAACGATGTCACCGTTGGGGGCGGCGTAACACACTCGGAGGACAGCGCTATCCGCTCCTTCCGCTTGCGTGAGCTCACAGACGTCCCTGATTGGCTGTAGAGCCGTGATTAATGTGGGAGCACTAAGTACCTCTCATCCCTCCCCTCTGTGAGAGCTCGGCCAATCAGCTCTCTCTAGACCTCTGGCTGGGAGAGGTTACAGCATCACCCGGGAATCGAACTCGCGATCGGATGATACGGCGAGCACTGAGCCACTCCGAGGCCACTCTGACGTAATATTAGAATCTTTTGCTATTATAAAAGTCCCTGACGACATTCCGTCTGTTAATTTGAATTAATGTGAACAATTAGCCGGCACTAATTAAAAGCTAGACTTGATTCACCCGGGTCAAATGTAAATATTTGTCTCTTAGCATGGTAACATTTGCAATATTAAAAATCTCTCTTTTTTTTAAATAGAAATCTAACTCCATTTGTTATAGGATCTGATACAGTATGTTTCTCAGATATCTGTTCCTGCATCTCGGCTTTTTTGTTTGGTTAGACTTAGTCCATTTTTTCACTTCATTAATCAGATGAGAGAGGATGGAGATGAAAGTCTGTGAAAACTCTCTTTTCTTGATGATCCGCCTTCAGATAAGTCATTTTCATAAATGCATATGACTGCCTAAGCTGCAACAGAGGATTTGCTACAGCAACTGATGTTAAGATTGCTGAACTGTTTTGTTTTTCCTTTACATTTATTGCTTCTGTTACAATATATGTATATGTTTTCACACCTTGCTGGATTCAATTTCAGTATAGTATTTTTTTTTATACAGCAATGACAGTGAGGACATAAGAGGATTAGTTAAATTATTTCCTTTATAATTTTTTCAGTTTTTCTTCAAAATGGTTCAAAAGTGTACAAACTTCGAATGACACTATATGATGTTGTAGTCACTGCATACAGATCTGCAATCTCTTGGAAGAGATCATAACTGTTCAGCTGTGCACGTCCAAGAGCTAGTGTCTTACTAAAATTGTGTTGAAGCCAGTCCATCTTAACTTTACTCTCTCTCTCTCTCTCTCTCTCTCTCTCTCTCTCTGTGTCTCTAGCGGTTTAGAGCGGAGATTAGAGATGGCAGGAAAAGGCCTCTTCATTGCTGGGAGAACAGATGCGATAGCAATTAAACTTGACATGGCCATTTAGAGCTTCACACACAATTCTGTGAGGACCTGATGGCATGAGCGAGCCACACACAACCCTGCTAGGACAAAAATGGACGAGACAGAGAAAGACACATACGTATAAGATAGTGAAAGTAGAGAAATGTTTTCATACAAATCATAGCTCAGCTTAACTCTACTGAAAACCAAAATGTGCCAAAAATCTGTTTGTCTGTGTAATTGTTTATGAAATTTTTCATGCATTTGCTCAGCTATCATATTTTTACAGAATTTTGCTCAACATATTCCAATCGACATACCGTATTTGAACATTTTTGAATATGTATATACTGTTTATTTACCATACGGGATCAACATACCCTTTTTGCTTCACATACTCAGATTAACATACCTTATTTGTTCGACATATTTGGCTTGACATACAGTATTCATACTGTCATTCCGTTTTTGCTTCAAATATTCAGCTCGACATACTATATTCATATCAGCATATCCATTTTTTTCAACATATTCATATCAACTTACCATATTTGTTCAACATATTCGAATCGACATACCCTATTTGTTCAACATATTCGGATCGACATACCCTATTTGTTTAACATATTTCGGATTGACTTACCCTATTTACTCAACATATTCAAAACGACATACCCTATTTGTTTATCATATTTGGATCGACTTACTCTATTTGGTCAACATATTCAGAACGACATACCCTATTTGTTTACCATTTTCAGATTCACTTACTTACCCTATTTGCTCAACATACTCAGGCAGAGCATGTTTGATCTACATGTTTGGATCAACATATCCTATTTGTGCAGCATATCTGGTTCAATATGCACTACTTTCTAAACATATTCAAATTAAGATCAACTCTTTTCCATATTTGTGTATCAGACAAACATACTGTATCTGCTCAACATATATCCTTTGGTTCCTGTTTTTTTGGCCACCCTGTATTATATGCGGTCGAGCAACTAGTAGAGCCATTACACAGAGTGTAAGGAAACTAACGGATAAATACATGCACTGGAAATTCAACAAGTGGTGATTATGTGTGGGTGTTATTTTAGTTATAAAGTGGAACGGCCGCTCTCTAAACAAACTTCGCTCAGCAAAACACTACTGAACCATCATGACAAGAACTGTAGACTTTCCCACTGATTATGAACTCTGCCACTGTGATGGCAAAGATGGATTAAAGCCGTAGTGTTCCTGCCTTTATGGTGGATTTGTGTGATATCAAAGTGCAGACATCATCTCAGCTTAGAAAGCAATCTCTCTCTCTCTCTCTCTCTCTCTCTCACGCTGTTTCTCTCACTCTTCAACCTTTTCTCCCAATCCTCCTCACGGATTCTGCAAACTGCCAGTAATACGTTGTCATTGTGAGATCCTGCGCCTTCTGTTCTTTTCCTAATACTAAAAATAATTTAGGCGTATTGATGGAGAAAGCCGTTTTTATCCCTAAATCTGGCCTGAAGAGAGG